>OMKN01065554.1:0-18557 GCA_900302345.1 Melanonus zugmayeri
CAACCTTCTCGCCGAATGTACCATATACAGTACGTAAGTGGAATGGTTAATAATGTATAGTTGATATACTGGACACTTTAGACACTTAGGTATACTGGTCAATAATATATAGCCTCAATAATGTAGCGTAGACCAACTGTCAATAATGTTGAGATTTATTTTTGCATCTACATTTCTACTATTATTTTTGTGTATATATACATATTTTTGGTATATTTCTTGTAGTTGTATTCTTATTTTATAAAATCTTACCTTTTAGTACTTTCATCTGTGACATGCAAATGTCCCACCTGGGATTAATAAAGTAACTATCTTAAGAGATGTGCGTCGGCTTCTAGGAACTCCAGGAACTCTGCTCTGTTTTTTTTTAATTTTCTCCATCCTCTCTCCCAGTACTTAGTTCAGTCCAACAGGCTGTGCATTCATCATGGCTGCCTTTAAGCTATTAAAAGCCACGAAGGGCAAAGCACATGGGAGATATAACATCATTATAACTAGGGGTAGAGGAGCGTAAACGGAGCCCTTTAACATATCAACCTATTCCAATTGCTGAAGAAGCGTCGGGGGAGGGGGGGGAGAAGAGGGATGGTCTCCAGCCGCACTCCGTAGACCAGTAAGATGCGCTTACGGCACTGGTGATGGTGGCGTCAATGGGGTCATTCTGATTGGCTCACGTAAACATGACATGGATTGTGCCTCTACGCTAGCACATAGGGGAATAGCAAGTCTTAACTGATTAGGCTCATGGTTATGTAACTGCAGTTAACTCTGTAGGCATTAACTGTCGTTAATGTAGGCCTACAATGATTCCATGGTACGTACTGTAAAATAGTGGTCATTTCAAGAGACATTTTGAGTCATCGATGTACTTTGGATTTTCGTATTCATTTTTGCATTGACTAAGCATTGCTTGACTGTTGAGTGTCGTCAAAAACAGTTGACGTCCACATATGACAATCTAATGTCCTATCTTCTATCATTTAAGAATAACAGCTGTTTGAATTGCCCTTAAGGAGGTCGTTCAGAGAGCTAGCCTGACAATTCAATTTAAAGAGCGATTTAAAATACACGTTACTGTCAGGGGTATGACAACTAAACGTATCACCCCAATGGGATGGCACAACCTCCAAAGTTTCTCCAGCAAGGTTAAAAGGTAACTTGGGCCGTAACCTTGTGTTTTTTCCTGAAATATCACGGTTTCCAAAAAGAGGAGTCACATTTCCTCACACCCAGGGGAGAGTTTGTTGTAGAGTGCCGTGATGTTCACACGTTTTATTTTCACAGCAATGGCTTCCCAGGACACTGGGTTGTTGTGGTAAACTGAACCGCTGTGAACACATGTCCTCCCTATTTAATCCTCGAGATTAGACTGTGACTAACAAACAGCTCCCATGTAAATCACTTCTCAACGTTGAAATATCTATCTGCCTTGTGGCTGGCAGGTGACTAGTTCAAATCAAACTTTGTATACTTCCTATTGCGCTTTTGTCGGCTATATTATGGGATGTCTATCCCTTTTGTTTGAATATTCCCTTGTTGGAGCATTTTATTTAAAGGACGTCGTGGAGGCACTTCGACATCACGACAAAGGGACACCGACGGCAAGGTGTGTGTGGATGTGTGGAGCTCTGTCTGGGCAGCGGTTGATGTTGATGGCTGCATCTGGGAGAGGGTTAAGCTTCTCGGACAATATTATACAATAGTATACAGTAGTATAATGCCACGGTGTATGGTGCATTTCATATACAACATCGCTCATTATAACGTTTATACACAATGACGGTACTAGCTTAAAAAGTATCACAAAGTTGGCGTGGGTCGTAACCATGGGGATAACACATCCCTCCTCCTTCCTAGAATTCTCATTTTTGGCTGGACTGCAGGGATCAGCCTTAGAAACTGATTTGCCCATGACTAAGTGATCAAAGTTCACTGAGTGATGACGTTTACAGCTTCCACTCAGCTCACTCCTCATATCTCGTATCGCACGCTAGAATATTTTGCTGCTCCTGGATAATACAACCGAAGACCAACAAGAGAAAACACCTCTCCATGTGCAGAGAGGCATGAGGGAGAGCACCCCAAGTAATATCACTCTGACAACACTCAATACAGAGTGAGTCTTAGAAACACGAGAGACATCTGCAGATAGAAACAGATGAAAGAGCAAAAATAAGTTATCTTTCAAATCATCCCACCATCCCAAGATATGAGTGGAAAGTATTTTTCTTGCTACTGCATTTATAACCTTTTTTTTACTCAATCGTAGCTTAACCATGTCATGTGATGCTACTTCAGTACACTTAACAACAAATATTACTGGGACCACTACAGAACATTGCAGATGAACATTTATTATCCAGGAATTCACATTATAGACTCTACCACTGACTATCACGGCTGTAGCCAGGGTTTAGAAATGAGTGAGGTTAATTTTTTACTGCATTTATGGACGACAAACACACTATACACACACATACATTCAATATCAGTGTCCGAATTACTACCTGGCAGTCTTCAAAAAAGATAAATCACAAACCATTGTTAGCACCGACCAATCAACCAATTAGCACCGGTCTGGGGGATTCTCTTTCAGAATATTATTTTGTTAATATTGTGTAAAAGCACCATTTTAACACATTTTTAGATTGATCTAAGACCATATTTAAGTCTTAGATGGGGGTTTCCCCTTTCAAATCATAATTCTATACGCTATATGGAATGAGCTATTATTCATATTTAGCATTTTATGAAAACTTAGGCTAAATAACTTTTTTATTTTTCATGTCATTTCTATAGTTGACTAAGATTCATTTTTAACTTCTACCTTACCAGATTGATGCACAGATAGCTTTGTGTGTGTGTGTGTGTGTGTGTTTCTTTACTGTCACGTCATCCTGACAGAGAGTGGAGGATCGGGTGATTCGTAGATTTAGTTTTCGTTTTTTGGACCTCTGTGACCTCATAGCTGGCTATGGCCATGCTGACTATCCCTGTAATAAATTGGCCACAATTTAGCACATTGACCATACACGGTCCAGCCATATACTAGGTTTTGACCTAGTCTTGTTTTTAATCTCACAGTGTTCGAATTCGAGCTGAAACAGGGGGTCCACTTACACTTTATTTTTGGCGGGTTTTTTTGTCCATACCTCATATCCAGTGATTCTCCCACTGCCGGGAGCAGGTGCAACTGGTTCCCAGTACACCTCGATCTCTGAGGACGACACACTGCTGGCCCACAGTCTGGACGGAGCCTCTGACGGCTCTAGAGATATACGGCACATTCAAGACAAACAATGAACACCCTCCGCCATTAAGAAGTGCTGCACTGTGAACAGAAACAGGCAAGATGGATTCCCCGAACCAATCAGGGAAGAGATGCCCTGATTGGTCAGATATAAGCCAGGAGCCAGCACATTTCACTCACTAATAGCTGGCTATGCCATTTCTAACAAATTACACTCAAATAATAGCTCTTAAATCTTACCTAGAGCACCTTTAATACCAATGATTAGTGATTACTATTGTGCCTACTACGACTGAATGCCTGGAACACCTTAACTTAATAACTTAACTAATTAACTACTGTGCCAATGTTAACTTAACTAATTAACTACTGTGTAAGCAAGGTGTAAACAGGAGGTTGACGAACCTGTGATTACTAAATCACCTTGCCAAGGTGTAGCATGATAATGTAGTGTTTGGGGTGTTTGAATCACCGACCGAAAAGTACTGGGATCAATCCCCAGTGTCCACAGCCTACCTGTAGGTATCCTTTAGCAAGATGCCTAAAAGTCAAGTAAAGAGTGAAAAGTAAATAGTGCAAGCAGGAAGTAGGAAGCAGGGAGCGTAAAACAGTACTGACCGTCCTCGGCGGAGTACACCGTGACCATGGGGCTGAAAGGTCCCTCTCCCATGGCATTGTAGACCCCTACTTTCACCTCAAACTGGGACAGGGGTGTGACGCTGTCGTTCCAGTACACGTATCTGGACGCGTCGGGCGAGGCGAGCACCGTCTGGGTCCACACGCCGGCGCCCCGCGGACGGAATGCCACAATGTAGCCCAAGCCCTCGCCGCTCTGCTGCTCGTCCGGGATGGGCTGGAATAGAGAGAGTAAAGTAGAATATAATAGAGTAGAATGGACCATTCAAACTTCTGATATTTTGGCCGTCAATATTTATTCATTTATTTATTGTATTTTTGGGGAATTTTGTATTCTTTCCTTCACTAAATGTTCTTTAATGAAAGATGAAGCTAAGATGGCACATAAAAAAGGGTTGATTTAAACAAAAAATAATCTTTTCTCCGTATGTTTCTCAACATACGGAGCAAACAGACAAACGGGTGAACATCCTGCTTGGTGACACATTTATTTTCTTTGCTTGTGATTCGCCTATGAGCCAAGTTTATTTTCTTTAATCTTCTCTTCTCCTCTGTGAGATTCTCCCACTGTTTCACGGCACCGGTAGGACACAGATATCAAAGTACTGTCATGACTCACACATACACTAACCAGGTTTAACTACAAGGTATAAGCAACACAGTTGGATCTTTGGCAAACTATATAAAAGAGAAACAAACTCAAAGCATGTTGTCTAGTTATTCTGCAGCCACAACCAAAAATAGACATTAATACATGCTAGAGGAATGACCATCAAAATATAATTACAAAAAAACATAAATATAATTTAGTTGGTGTCAGCAAATCAACCAATCATGACTTTAAATAAAACTGTATTCATTAACGCTGGCCAAAATTCAGCTATTAATTACTTAGCGAAAATCCCCAAATGTTTAAAAAGTGGTTTGTCACAGCAGAGGGCCTTGGTGGCTTAGTGGTTTGTCACACGAGTCGTGATCCTCTTACCTCCCACGAGATCACTAGCTCTCCCCCGCTGCCTCCCCCACCACTCACGTTGACTGGGGCCATGTCAGGAACTGGATGAACAGAAAACACAAACATCAGCCTTCCTACTGGAGGTTTCCACTATGCTTTCATTGCAAGGCAGTGTTTGTTTTTTTAAGACAAAGAAAGGATTTTTATCATAGGCAAAAACTGTGACACAATTTCCAAACCAGCTTTTGTGTGTGTGTGTGTGTGTGTGTGGGGGGGGGGTTATGTAATTGTAATCAGTTGTATTCGCTTGGGGTTTGAGGTATAACTAGCCATGTATGATGTCATTTTATGAGGCACAGCAGGAGACCAGTGGGAGTCCAGTCCCGCTGGGATTGAACCAGCGAGACGCGAGCCTGTGGTTCTAGTCTGTGGTTGTGGTTGAGCCAAAAAGTACTGTATTGGATCCCCATGTGCTGCAGTTGACCTGTAGTCATCCTCGAGCAAGATGTCCTAACCCCCTACCTGCTCCTTAATGACATGCATCTATATTCACTGTTAGTCGCTTTGGATAAAAGCGTCTACCAAATGACTAAATAGTAATTTTGTCTACCTCACCTGCCCAATCATTAACAGGCTGCACACTCATTTCTAAAGTTCATTCATGTCGTTATTAAGAATGAGAAATGCAATCAATAACCAATAGATTCACCACCGCGGAAACGCACCACC
Source organism: Melanonus zugmayeri (assembly GCA_900302345.1). Taxonomy (NCBI): domain Eukaryota; kingdom Metazoa; phylum Chordata; class Actinopteri; order Gadiformes; family Melanonidae; genus Melanonus; species Melanonus zugmayeri. Next base: position 5,571 of record OMKN01065554.1, read on the forward strand.
GCATTTTGCCGTAGGCTACAGAGTCAGTGACTGTAACATTTGAGAGACGAACAAAACAAAATGAAAAACAGGTGAGTGAGTGAGTGAGCAATCAAAGACGGAAACAGGGGATTAGGGGTTGACTATTAGTTTTGCGGGGAGTCACGGGGAGTCACGGTGTGTACCTGCGGCTTTGGTTCGAACGTGTCGGGAGGGCATGCTGGGTTCGCCCACACCCACAGCGTTGACTGCCACAACCCTGAACTCGTGCTCCACCCAGGGTTTCAAACCTGTCACTGAGGCGTGCGACATCTGTCCAGGCACACAATCAGGAACTAGGATTAAAGAAGTCAGAGTTGACAGGTTTTACTTGAGGATGTGGTATTTAGTTGTTGTTTTTTCAATATATTTAAGCACGTTTGTATTTCTGTTTGCACTTCGTATTGCTGTTTTAATAAAGCGCTCTATGAATAAAGTTTGATGTGAAGCACAATTCTCTCAGGCGCACTATATAATATATTCACTATTTATATTATTAATATGAATATAGTGTGATTATGAATTTAATAATTTGACTTATTATTAAACATTCAGGATGGAACACTGCACATGATGAGTTGAATGTTAAATGATTCCTGACATAATGAACATAAAAACAACCTCAGATAAAATAAATCCTTCTCATCATCTTCTTGGTGAACAGGGAGCCAATGTTCTTATAAATAACACATTGCATGAAGAATAGGGCTGCGTTTCCCGATACCGGCATACCTTGAGTTTTCGCGATGTCCGTCACCGATTGGCTACGCGACAGGAAACGTTTTGTGTGCGCGTCCGCGTAGCCAATCGGTGACGGACATCGCGAAAACTCAAGGTATGCCGGTATCGGGAAACGCAGCCTAGGCCTATTATGAGAATTATAGATTAAATTGTAAATGGCTCATATGCCATTTAAATCTCTAAACTACTACAGTATAAATTAAAGTTTTAAATGTACCGAAGTGTTACTTTTTGTTATGTTTATTTTAGCTGGATCAGCACTGCCCTACGAAGGCAAACCGCAGTAAATAACATTTTTGGCAGAATTGAGTTGAGATAAAAAGGTGTACAAAGCAGGCGGGTCATAATAACTTCTAAAATAACGTAATATGAATCTGATTATAACACTGATTAGAATTCTGATTAAATACCGGTGAACATCATTGTTCACCGGTATTATTTCTTATTTATTTATTTCTAGAAGATTTCTAGAAGATTCTTAGCTTAGGGTTGGCAATAGGTCGTTCCTCTTCTTTTGTTCGGACGTCTATCTTAGCTGGAAATTTCTCTCACCACACTCTCTCTCTGAGTGTCCGTTGATAAGAAGACCGGTCTCATTCTGCAAAGAAAGGACCCAGTTCCTCCTCCGGCGTATTCTTTCATCCTCATCTCCTCTCTCCTTCATGGGTGTTTGCACTTCTCTACTTACAACACAATTGGCTGGACAGTCAAAAAACTTTAAACCATTTTTCTCAGTTTCACTGATGACGCAGATAGTGCGGTTTGCCTTTGTAGGGCAGAGCAGGCAGTCAGGCAGGGGTCAGGCAGGGGTCAGTGGAAGCTCAGGCGATAAGGGCACATATCGAAATTAAGATCTACCAGATCTGCTTCCACGTCACACAAATAGTTTAATAACAATGTTGGCCGTGAAGGTAATTGCGTCACTCTACTCAAACACTCGCGTCACTCCACTCACACACTCTACACACTAAGTGATTAGTAGTAGTTTGCTCGTGGCTATGAATCATTAGGCAGTCTATGAGACCTTTTAAAACCTTTTGTGAGAGTGTGGGTGGCTGGTTTAAGCAGCCTCACCTGGCCGAGTCAGACTCGTTAGACTCGGTGAGGCTGCACACCTGTGGGCCAATCTGTAATCAGGCCCACAGGCTTAAACCAGCCACCCTTACAGACACTCGAGGCTGAGCACTGTCCGGACAGAGTACCATCTGCTCGCTCATTCTACTATTCATATCTGCAATAAACCGGTTCCAACATCGCCCTGAGTCCTGTCGTCGGGGAGAGGCCCTGTAGCCACCATTTGGGGTTCATTTGGTGGCGGTGGCTGAGGAGAACGTCACAGTGCCTGATTACAGATTGGCCCACAGGTGTGCAGCCTCACCCAGCCCCCGAGTCTAACGAGTCTGACTCGGCCAGGTGAGGCTGCTTAAACCAGCCACCCACACTCTCACACCTTTTAACCTAAAACCTTTAAAAAAAAATGGTTTGCTAAAATGGATTAGCAAATTAGTAGGGATTAGTAGTAGTTTGCTCGTGGCTATGAATCATTAGGCAGTCTATGAGACCTTTTAAAACCTTTTAACCTAAAACCTTTTTAAAAAAATGGTTTGCTAAAATGGATTAGCAAATATCTGTAGCTTATGTCAGCAATCTCCTGCGACCCCATATGCACATCAGGGGACCCCAAGTGGGGTCCTGACCCAAAGGTTGGGAACCACTGCCTTAAAGGAACACAACACATTTCTGTCAGCTCAGCAAATAACAATATAACGCAACGCGTATATCACGTAAATGATCTTATAATGAGCACATAGTGATTACCATATGAAACTAATACAAAATAAAGACACTCATTATGTAAGTCTATTTAAATGTTAATTTGAGTCATATATTCACCTAAACACCCCTTTTAGAGAACAGTGCTTTTGTGTGCATTTGTGTGTGCACGTGTTTGTTTGTTTTGCATATTTCACAGCAAGGTGGCAGAAAACAAAATGTGATGAATCTCAAATAAAGACAATAAAGCAAACTGATGTGTGTGTGTGTGTGTTTTCTCAAACCAATACTTGCTGTATGATTACTGCAAGATGATTCTAGTCCTAGTTTTGTTCTAGTTTTGTGTTGTATTATAGTATTTATTAAATTACCTTTGTATTCACATATATACATATACATATATATTAACAACAGTAACAGTCCAGACACTTACCTAGCAGGGCCCACAGCAGGACACAGTTCAGAAGGCACATCATTTTAGATGGGTACCACCAGAAAGAAAATTATTTTTAAAAAGCAGAAGAAAAACCCCCACAAAGCAATCTAAATCTCGCCCAGATGTAGAAACTACACGGAAGCTCGAAAATCCACCCTAAGCTCAGGATTTTAAAATAATATGTAAAAAATGTAGACAATGTAAAGAACTAACTGGAACCGGTTGCAGAAAACGAATCAGCCCAACATTCATTGCCACAGAGGTGCTGCTGCTTCCCTCCCTGTCTGTTTATAGGCTGTGGGCGGGGGGTGTGCTCGCTGAGGTGAACAGCCCAGTGAACCGCCGTGGCTCTTGCCGTCTCCTCCGTCACAGATGCTTGTTCGAAGGGGAGGACCTTTCAGTCTCCACCCCACGGCTTTCATGAGGAGCTGAGGGATGAAGGGTAGAATAATGGGTAGGTGTGACCTGTTTCTCATTTCTCAGAGTGAAGATGAAGAGTGAAGATAAAATGTGTGTGTGTGTGTGTAGGTGTATGCATGTGTCTGGTGTGTGTCTGCATGTGTAAGTGTGGGTGTGTGGCAGAGCCAGTTTGGTTCCAGAAGTGATTATTATTATCGTCCTATGTCTTGCTGTAGTGAACAAAAGTACAACCACTATCACGGTGTGTGTGTATATATAACTTGTATAGAGCACTGGTGTGTATATAGAGAGAAACAAACCTGTTGCTTTTACCGAAATAATAAATGATGTGTTACTTCCTTTCCCCTGGTTTCAGATCATTTTCCACTGCCTCTGCCTCACGGTTTCGAGTACAGGGGGAAACCAGAGATGGAGAACATCTGATGGAGAGCCTGTTTATCTCTAGTCACCTGGAGACCAGTGGATGTGTGTGTTTTGGGGAGAGGAGGCCATGCTTTAGGTCACTATTCTCACATTGTGGAGGGCGTGTGGAGGGCCTGCAGGTCCTTGATGGGATTCGCGTAGAGCGCTGATTGTAGTGGACGGAGGAATCGTGATGTGCTCGTTTCTGTCTGCCCGCCTGCACATATACAGTACATGCATGCATACACGCACGCACGCAAGGACGGACACACACACACCATCTAAATCCTGGTAACTATGATGGCGAAAAGTAAATAAATAATAAATAAATAATGTATATACCTTGACCTATTTCAGGCCTAGTCCTCACACGGTCCTTGTTCTGTTAAGTACGGCAGGAAAAGTTTTATTTTAACTCGTAGAACAGGAAATAAATGGTACAGGAAAAGAAAATAGTTTGTGTGGGGCTAATTTTAGATGTCCAAGCTGAAGCAGGGGACTTACCGTACGTGTGTTCCTGCTGCCCTGCCAGCACCCCTTCGTGACAGATCGTAACATGATTGTTGAATTAATTAAGAGTCACACAATATATATTTGTGTCATGCAGATGTTATAATTGACGGTTTAAGAAAGTATTTCATTAGTTGTGATACCTGTTTCGTAGGACAAGAATCTTTGTTTTGTTTTGTACGCAAGAGATAGTGTCACGCTTGGGGATTGTGACGTATTCCTCGCCACTGCCACCAAAATGAACACACAAAATGGTGGCTGCAGGGCCTCTCCAGATGACAGGACACCAGGCGATGTTGAAAGCCGGTTTATTGTTAGGATGTACAATGAAATGTCAATGAATGAGCAGATGGTACATGCTGCCATGACAGGGCTCAGACCCCGAGTGTGTGTGAAGGTGGCTGGTTTAAGCCTGTGGGCCTTATTGATTGGCCCACAGGTGTGCAGCCTCACCCAGCCCCCGAGTCTATTGAGTCTGACTCTGGCCTCAGGTGAGGCTGCTTGAACCAGCCACCCACACACCCTTACAGGGATATCATGCCAATGAACTGATCTATGTGCCAGTTACACCCAAAACGAGATATCTGTTCATCGTAGCCTAATCCAACCATGACAACATTAAACATACCTTCCGGGTTTACATGCTTTATATTTTTTTGTGACGCAGGTAGATGATTAAACAATATTAAAGTGCTTATTTTGATTATAGAACACAACCAGCAAACGAAGAGAGAACCATCAACATCTTGTGTCAAGGAAGTGAAGGTAAACAAACAGCTCCATCCCTTCCATATAGCACCCCTTCTCACGGCCATGCCCCTGTCTGTGTATGTGTGTGTGTGTGTTTCTGTCCTGTTGCTTTGAGTTAGGAAGTGAGTGTTATGAAACATTTATTTATATTTATTAAGGACGGCTGGACATGTTTTTATGAAGCGCAAGTGTGATTCCCTCCAGAATCATTTGCGACAACGGCCACTAGATGGAGCCCATGCAGCGTGGAGTTCAGATCCATCCATCCGTTTCTTTCCATGTTGTCAGCATCAGCATCCATGGTACCAACAGAGGTAAAGAAACTAAGCCTATGGCACCTTGTTTAATTGGATTTAGTCAAATAACATGTATGGCAAATAAAAATAAGAGCGCCAGGTAACCGGAATGTATTTAATAATAATAATAATAATAAATAATTATTTACTTAAAATTAATAACTAATAGGCTATGTGTAGAACATCCGGCTTACCCTTATCTTATCTGTCAGTTTTGATAAAGACAAAAATAATAGGGGAAAAAATTGAAAAGTGAGAGGTCATGGTTTTATGTGGTCACCTACTAAATATTTGCTAAATGCAGAACCCTTTGACAGGCCAGCCAAGTGTCACTTCCTGCCATATTGTCAGCCACGATTTCCGCAAATCCGGAATACTAGATCTGTAAGTTATACGCGCTGAGTTCCGACGCGCGTTGACAGCTGCGTTAGACGATCCGCTTTCTTTCATAGCGACGAACAAACGTGACGCCCCTGCTGCACAGCGTGCTTTGAATCGAGTCCATTGAATTAAAATCCGTGATTTAAGATTAAGACAAGTTACCCCGCAACTGTAAAACCTGCACGAACTTCACAGCAGGTATATCATTTTTTTCAATGTTTGTTTAAGCAGGAGACATGTTTGTGTTGTGACAGTTGTTAGTTTGTTGTTGTTATTTTCGTAACGTGTGTTGATGCCTTGAACGCGTTCTGAAGGTAACGATGGCAGCAATACACGTTGTTCCGTCTCTGTCATCATCAAACTGGATGGATGGATGCTCGTTACTTCTGTGGACGTTTGCATTGCTAAATAGGATTTTAACTGCTTTTTGCAGCAATTGTCGGTCTAAAATGGCTATGTTCAAATGATGCCTCTCTTTATTTTGTTGCATCCTTACTTAATTCCAAATGGCATTTGGTCAATGGTGTCCATTGACCAAATCCACCGTAGTTGGATTGGAAAGTGTGTGTGGATTTGAAAAGTAGCACAGTAAACACTACTGACACACGGAGAACAATGAGATGATGTATGTCATGAACCAGGTTAACATGTATGTCACACAGCACCAGGTTAACATGTATGTCACACAGCACCAGGTTAACATGCATGAACACCAAAAACATTTCTCCTCACTCACTTTTCTTCCCCCCACCCGCCCCTTTTCCTTTGGGTTCTTGACACCATCAACGTTGTTTTTTTTTTCTTTCCTCCCCCTGGTGTCGACCCCCTACTCCCAACCTTGATAGATCAAGAGTCGAGGGGGGGGGGGGCTTCTCCCCTCTACCTCCAGTCCAGATGTTTCTCCCTTAGAGAAGCCCCTGGCCACCTCTGGTACTCGGACTGCTGGTGATGTTGAGCAACCTGCGGACTGAGAATATCCATTTTCCACACTAGAGCTTGGCTATGGGGACGTAAGGGAACCCTGACGAATGGAATAATTGTTTCTGAGAGGCCTGAGCTCTGAGATCCTTGATTTTATTTTTTCCCCCCTTTTTTTTGTTGTAAAAAATGACTTTTTGTAACCTTTTGTCTTTCTCTGGCTTTTATTTCCTATGTGTGCTTTGGTGAAGTCCTCAATGCTAAGAATAAGGGAGTGTTCACCATATGGAGATGAAATCCAAAGCCGGGGTCTCTCTCGCTCTCTCTCTGTCTCTCTCTCTCTGTCAGTACTTTGTTCGGATGGGGCCCCAATCCTAGCCTCTCAAGGGATGCAGGAGAATGCTCTTAGCCTCCAGTATGTGACGGAGTAGAGAGAAAATGCAAACAAATTATCCCCCTTTCTCTTTGATGCAGGCTTTTCTTTTCCTGTGTTGATCTCATGAATATTCACTTACTGAGGGCTGACTTTGGTTATGTTGAGTTTTGTCCACTCGGGTTATTATGGCTATTCACTGCTGGTCTCAGCATGTCTTGGTTACTAAGCAAGAGAGGAAAAGTTTCCTTAAAACCCCTCTGTTTGAAATCAATGGTGGCGAAGAGCTCTCATGCAATATTGTCAGCCAGACTTACGAAACACAATTCTATACATGAATGAAAACATATAATAGAAGAGTAATACCGCAGTTGATTACAACAGCTTCATAGCAGATATGTATGAAGCCAGGACAGTGATACAAAAACTGACATTACATAGAACAGGAGGCACATTTCCTATATACAGCATGTGCTCATATACTTAATTTTACTAGATGGTTAATATAACTTTTATTACATTATTTTCCATCATAAATCATCATAAATGCTAAATGCATAAATCAATGTTTTGCCTATACAAATAATTGCTGTATTGCATTATAATTAGTACTTCAATAGTATTATATTGTTTTCAATATAACATATAAATATAAATCTCATAACGCCTGCACGATAACATTTAGTTAGAGCTGAATCTCCACACATGTGAAACTGACAAATTAACTGAACTGCAGACTCTTGGGGTTGTTTTCCCATTCGCCCTCATAATTGGTTGTATGAACTCCGAAGGCGCTGTTGACTTTGGCCTGGAACCGCACCTTCCCGCACAGAGATGCAAAGTATGCTGTCCACCCTTTTTGCTAATGCAAAAGAAAGATGGCAGAGACCTACTGGCAGGTGGCTCTTTAGTTCCTGGGGTAGGAAAACACAAGGGAAGGATTGAGCCGTTAGAGGCTCCAATCAGGCCGGTCCTGTCTACTAATGAGGTTTGGCCAGAGGAAGGCCCATCTCCAGGGGGAGACATTAATGTGTGTACACATTCCATAACTTCCTTAAAAACGTCATAGTAATGAGTTGTCTAAAGATAAATTGTTCACATGAGAAGTGTGCATGTTCTTGATTATGAAGGAGGTTCTTAAAAATGTAAAAACATTAAAAAGAAACCTCTGGTCAGTAATGACAGTGTTTTGGCAAGGTCATTTCTTAGTGATGCCATCACCGCGAGAAGCAGTGCATGTGTTGCGTGTGCACTCACACAACCATGCATGCTCGCTTGCTTTTATTGCACGTGTGCCTGCGCATGTTCACACATGACTCTGTGTTGGTGGGCATGAAAGGATCTAGAGTGGCTGCAGCGCTGTTAATTTGAACCTGTCCAGAGGACAGCGATGACTTCACAATTACCTCACCCGGCTCCACTTATCAAAAACACATGGCCCAACTCCCCCCTTCCACTGACAAATTGATTGGGTCTTGGATTGGGAAGTTTCTTTCCTTTGGTGTAACAGCACATATGTGTCTGCATGCCTGATTTACTTTTATTTGTTGGATTTTCTTGCCTTTGGGATTTGGACTTTCAACATCTGGCATTTTGTGGAGTTTTTTTGTTTGTTTGTTTTGTATATACTCAATTAAACCAATAGTATTATTAAGGTAATAGGTCATGTTTAAAAACCCAGATATGTTTTTGCTCGGCTTGGCCAAAGACTGACAAAACGCAGAAGAGATGCTTCTTCTGACTTGGCAGAAAATGCGATTCTGTTTTGTGAAATATTAGGCTTGTGTCCAATGGTGAACTCGTGATAGGCGGAATGGAAGGAAAGTATTGACAGAATACAAACTACATCGCCGTCCTAATGAATTCCAATCATATCACTAGCTTGTTGTGCATTCTCCCCAGGGCAAACTATTGGGCTATGCCTGGAAAAGTGGGCTGAGTTTTTATTCCTCACTGTTAATGCTTTGTAGGTTTTACAGTGCAAGATACAATATATATTTAACTTCTTTTCATTGGGCTGGACATGTATAACATAACATACAAAGTAACTGCTCATGTCAATTCCTTTTCTTTATGGAAGCCCTTAGGCTGAACCATCGCTCAACGATTTAGTGCCCTCTCTCTCTTGGTTTAGTAGACTACAATGAACTAGCCCTCCTCTCTCTTGCGCTCCGTATCCACGGCGACGGGAGTCATTTGATGTGGTGCGTGTGTGTGTGTGTGTGTGTGAGCTTAAAGTCCAGTGTTGTTTGGTTGCCAGGCCTGGAGATCCCAGTAGGGTGGGGTTAGAATAACCTCATTATACGGGCTACATGATGTGGGCGGATTTACTCCAGAGGATCCAACTTAGTCTAGTGGGACACAGCTGACTTCTGTCCAGATCTTCTGCGGGGAAGTGCATGAACGCCTCTGCATGCTGGCACCGCGTCCTCCCGACCGGAGGGGAAAAAAAACCCAGCTTTGCATAGATATTGCAGTGCTGTGGCCATGGCGACGGCGGGGTCAGCCTGTGACCATGGGAGAGTGCAATGTGCCAAGTTTGTGGCCACGAGTTTTTGGGATGCAGAGGGCGGCTCGTCTGATGTCCGGGGGCCTGTCCCTGGTTCATTAAAGCCTCTGTCGGGGGTCAGACCGAAGCCCTGCCCCTGAAATTCCCCCGGGTGACATGGGAATGTCTGCATCATCCCACTGTTACACAATGAATCCTCCGGAGGATTCACAATCCCTTCAGCTGCTGGTCCGCGTTAGTTGAATATTCCAATTGCATTATTTGAATATTGAGTATTTGAATAATCATCAAATAATCATACAAGTACAGAGTTTAGTTGTAATGAATTAGTATTATAATATTACTAACTTTTTCTCTGTGAGTGGAGAATGCTGACACTGCCAGTACTGGATGACTCGAGACCAAGGGTCCACATGAACACACTGATTCATCTAGACGGCTTCCAGCAGGTCAACTCATCAACCACATTACTGTCATTTGGAGTTTTTGGTTGCGCTGAACATGTGTGTGTGTGTGTGTGTGCGTGTGTGCGCTGACCAATCATGCGCAGCTTGTCAATTAAGAAGGGCCTTGCCGGCTGGCATTCTGCATCTGTTCCGGACGGTTTTAGGCTTCACTGCTTGTGATGTTGCACACGTGAGTTTACCACCGCTAATGTTCAGGTGGCGAGACCCCGACCCCTCGGGAGGAGGGTTAGGGTTGGACCGCTCTCGCATTACAACTATTTCTGAGTGTGTATGTGCAATGCAAACTTCAGCAAATTGCTTGGATGCTACTTGGATATCGCACTCAACACTGCTCCAGTGCTCACATGTGGTACATGTGTCTAGCTATGCTGTATGCTAGTGCTGAAACTGTGCTGTTTTCATGGCTGCTCATTAGAAAGTTACGCAGAAGCATGCAGAGCCCTGTAGCCACAACTTCCCATGCTGCACCAGATCCGTAGGTCAGTAGGGTGCATGCAGAAGAGCCCTTTTATTAGCTCCCAACTCACAGCTTTTCTTTTATGATCACGCTTTAAAAGCCACCCCTCACTGTGGGCCATAACTCTTCCTTAAACAGACCCAGCACAGGTCCTAATGCCCTTTGAGAGCACACCCCACGTCTGCAGTGCAACGTCAGTGAATTTAACTTGTGAGACATGCAGTGCAACAGTTTGTGAGCGCACTGCCTTTTGTTATGTAGTGTTCACGTTGGGCGTGGAGATATATCAGCCCCCTGACTGACCTTACACTTAATGAACATCGCTGTCAGGCATTGTGCATCACTGGATGGAAACACAATGGAAAACGTTCTGCTCGGTTAAGAGTTGTAACATTCAACCAGCGTGATGGGGCTCTAGTACTGTGTTCTTTGTGTAAAATGTTGATGGTGAAACAGACACAAAAGCACGTCATGTTTTCCAGAAACGTTTTATTGAACATTTTGTATAACACTATAAAACAGTGAGCTAAATGTGTGGTTGTCACTTTTATTTAATGGTAGATAATGGTATTTTAATTGCAATTTGCTTCAAGGTTACTGTCTGCACCACGTGAATTGGTATCAAATGGATTCATGGGTGTAACAGTCAAAGTGAGTATGCATGAGTACTTAATGATTCAACTCAGAAGAAGAAATTGGGCTATTTTACCAAGAACATCAAATAAATGCACCATTCTTCTTTACAATGAAACATACAACAGTATTCAAATGAGGTGAATGAGAATACAGATACTTTCACAGTGCTCAAGGGTGTGGCTGCACTATTCTTGATATACGTGTTCCTCACACCTGTTCAATATGATCATTCAGTCATGCTGAACACCACTGCATTTAGTAAATCTGCTGGCTGTCGAGGCAGTATTTATTCAATGATAACAACTAATCTAATAATAATCCTGTAAATGCAAATAAAGTGCGTGTGTGTGTGTGTGTGTGTGTGAGCGAGCCTGAATGCTGGCTGAACTCTAGTGTTTCTTCACACCGGTCCAGGAAACATGCTTTATTGCCTAACAGCTAAAAATTACCACATCATCTGCTTCAAGCGGCACACCCTTCCCTTATTTCCCGTTCCTGTCCCACACACACACTCTCTTGACACACTCCCTGCCCCTGGTAACTTGTATACACAATGCTCTCGTGGTTGCTCATGTCCACCAGTGACAGGGTGCTGCTGCAGTGTGGTGAATGAGGTGCATAGGCCTCACTCTAAAAGGGCCTATTAACAAGCCAAACAAATTATAATATTGTTACACACGCAAAGAAAGCATACAATGCAAGCAGTAAAATTACACCCAGGTTCCTATTTCGTGATACCTTCTTGTGACAGTTCAATGCAGCAACATGGTTCAGGCTTGCTTGCCCCATTGTGGACCGCAGATACGTTTAGAGACGTTGCAGGCATGAAATTACCTTTCTGACCTGCAGGATGTTACAGGGACAGTCAGTGTGAGTTTGGCAACATGGTTCTCAAGTGCTCTCCCTGATCGCCTTTCAGGAAGTCCACTACATCTTAAAAAGCAGCTAGGCAAACTCCTCGTCGCTTTGCTATGTCCATGCACATATCACGATGCAGTGTCAGCCTGACTTCATCCATGTCATCCCCATGGAACTGCATGATGCTTTTGCAGTCGCCCTTTCCGGCCACAAAATCCTCAACATGTACTATGCATGCATGTGTTCGAATGCAGAAGGACTAAATCTGCAATCCAGGGATGTTGATGCTGTATCCATGATCTTGAAGTATTGCTGTCGGTACATTGCTTCTGGTTGAGAAAAGCAGACCGTTGGCTTTACCTACCTGCGTCATCTCCTTTGTCGTTTGACAGGTCCTCGAGAAATTCCATTAGTTGCTTTGGCAAATTTCTGATCATGTCACAAATAAGTGCCACTAGTTGCGACATGCGGGAATGTTTTGGGGGCGACATTATGCACAACCAAATTCACAACATGTGCGGTGCAGTGGATGTACGGTGTTCGGGACTCCTGTTCCTGCACGCGAGCCTGCAGACCTGTTCGAATGCCAGACAACATTTGACGCACCGTCGTAGCACTGTCCTCTACATTTACTGATTGGCAGTGAGAATCTCATCAGAACGTCTTTTAACAGCTGAAAAAGTCTTGTCTGCTATTGTTTTTGATGTCTCATGAAATCCAACAAAAGGTTCCTCTGGCTCCAGATGTTCAGTCACAAATTGGAAGCGGATAGACACCGGTTCTTTTTGCAATTATAATAACCCTCTGGTGATGACATAGATTACAATTGTTGTAAATTGCGTTGTAAAAGTCCACCTGTGTCCTTTTATCTCCTCGTGTGCAGAGACTATGGGGCAGATAATTCTGGTGTACTTGACAGGTGTGAAACACACATAAAAACCATCAGGAAGTTGTTAATCCAGGACGTTTTGTAGCTCCCTTGGGCCGCCATGAATCATTAACACCTTCATGCCCAGTTGCAGTCAGAGCCAGTGAGCCTATA
>OMKN01065556.1:0-15110 GCA_900302345.1 Melanonus zugmayeri
AGCCTTTACGTCAACGTCGCCGCCATATTGGAGAGGTCAAGCCTGGCCTGTAAACATACAAGTAAACGGGGAGATGCGGTTTTTCTGGATAAAAAGCACTTTAACGATAATATAATATATTATATATATATAATGTGGTATATGTTTTATATGTATATGTACATATATAACCATACCTAATGTTTTATAATAGGTATGGTGAAGAAATACGGGAATTAGTATCAGTATTAAAAACCTTTGGGCTAAGAACACTGAATCCCTCTACAAGAAGGGCCAGAGCCGCCTCTATTTTCTGAGGAGGCTCAGAAGTCATTCCTACCTGCGGCCATCAAACTGCACAACTCCTCCCTCTGAGAGACGGACACTCGGAGTCAATAGTCTGGCCCCCGGATTACTTCGCCTGACTCCACCCATTTCCGTTACAGCACATACATACGCACATACACATGACACGTACACTACATACTTATATTTTACATAGTTTTCTTGTATTTTATATTTTTTACATTGGGTATTTTGGGTTTAGTGTATTCTTATTGTTGTATCTTATATATTGTATATTGTATTGTATTCTATTATTTATTATTATTGTACAGTATTTCACATATGTCTTGTTTCGTGAGCAACTGCTGTGCAGTAATTTCCCCCCGGGGACAATAAAGGATTTCTGATTCTGAAATGAAGGAAAACACCATTTTACATCTGCTAGGAAAGACATCATGGGAAGTGAGAAATGTTCTAATTATTTAAGAGTAACAGGAATAATAGAGAGAATTTAGGCCAATAAACCCGAAGAAAATATGCACTGGAAATCCATCATTGTGACGTGTACAGAGCGGTGCAGGGGTGACGTATGTCGTTGTCCTATTACTATATGAACTACGCATTATCCTTGTTCAGAGCCCTCATTCGTACTTTCATGACCTTCGGTACTCGTTTGGTCAGAACTCACATTTTGTTCTCATCAACTATACATTTTATTTTACATCTTAAAAAATAAAATAAAATCGAATTGTGCATTATAAAATATAGATTTCTATATAAAAAACTCTATATATAAAGAACTACAGTAGTCTGTCCGTGAACATAATGAATAAAGTCTGTATTCTGTCACTAATTTCATTGTACAACCGTATAAATGACAAATAAAGTCCATTCTAAAGTCTATTCTCATGATCATCACACAGAACTATGCTTCATGCATCTGAACACTGAGTCTCTCCGGGTGATGATCCTGAAACCTGAGACACATTAGAGGACAGCTAGAAACAACCCGCCCAAAGCTTTAGGAAACAAGATTATAGATGGCTAAACAGATAGTCTACATGGCAAGAAGAGAAACGCATCCACCCTTCACCACTAAAGAAGACCCACAAGGATTTATGGGAATACATTCTCCAAATGGCTTTTCTTTTTTTTATTCCAGCTAGATTTCACCATCTGAAGCCTCCTTGCAAGTAAATGATGTAAAACATTCCCCATAATGACCCTTTACTTTTAGTCATCCCATCTATCTAGTTGAAAATAAATCCTAGGAAAACAATGAATATATAAAACTCAAAATTCTATTGGCAATTAAAAAAACCCATTAGAACAGTTCATACAGGACATCATTACTTAAAAACGGGAAAAACTTACAAGGTACTTTGATATAAAATGTTAAAGCCAACTTAACATACAAAAAAACATTTAAAAAAAATATTTTCAGCCACTTACAAATAAAAATCAGTGCCAGCAAATTAGAATTGAAAAGAAAAACACAGGATAGATAAACAGTATATCCAAGGTGTGGAGTTATCTAGTTCAAAAGCTCTGACAAACTGTATTGTGCACATTTACTTGTTTTTACATTTACTTTGTCAGACCAAGCCCAGCCAAGCGCGCCTTTGATTTTGATTCAATTTAGAGCATATCATCCTCTCCCCCTCCGTACATGTCGGCTAGCTTCTTAAAGCGAGGACCCCATTCGCCTAGGGCGTCGTAGTCCTGGTCCCCGCTGCTGGACGAGTTGAGGGACGACAGGGAGCCGGCGTCGGAGCCTTTACCCTCGTCGTCAAAGACCAGGAGGGAGTCGTAGGGGGGAGCTAACGGGTCGTTGTCCGCCGCCTTCAGGTTCTGAGGAGGGAAGACAGTACGGGTGACTTATTATATACATTTGAACATTTTAAGAGTTTACCGTTTTAAGAGTTTAGTTATTATGGATGCATGCAAATCTTCCATGCAAGACCATAGATCTTGTAAAGAAAATACAGCATTGCATGTACAGCATCATCAAATGCAATTGCAAGTACATTCAAAATGTTAATCGTAACAATTTGATCAAGTACACATTTACAAATCAGTAAATCTTGATGGGTAACCCGACCTCAGTTAAGTGCTATGAGCTGCTCTCATTACTTGGTACAGAACATGGATACTCAAATTGTAAAACACACACACACACAGACTCACATCATCAATAAAATTGCCAATGTCCTCAGGATTGGCAGGACGAGGGCGATATTGGGCTGCAGGCATAAAGTTTGGCACAACATCATTCCGAAAGACGTCAGGGCGGTTGTCCAGACCGCGATGGAGCACACTCAGATCATAATAATCCTGAAAGAACAAATTGAAGAAGTCAACACAAAAGGTACACTTAATGAATGCAATACAAGTAAAAATAGCCACCATCTCCATCACACACACACACACATATACACAATGTGTGTGTGTGTGTGTGTGTGTGTGTGTCTGTATATTCTCATATCTCAAGTCGAGTGTGAAGTTGTTTGGATGAGCGGTTCTCAAGAATGCTGCAAGCAGCGATACCGGAGGCCAAGCAACCGGCCCGTTCTGAACGGGCACCGCACCAGTAAACAAGGAATTGCAGCATCACACTGAAACATATCTCCCATCAACTGTGCCAATATTTCCCCATTACCTGGTCATCCTCTCCTCCCCCTTCTTCATCGTAGTAGTAAATGTTGTCCCTGATGTCATCTTCTTGTATCAAAGGCTCCTTCTTTTCTCCACCCCTGCGTCTAAGGAACATCAGCAGCAGCAACACCAGCACTGCAGGGACAAAACAGCTCTTATTAGCTCTTACGGGTGAAATAGTGTTGATGAATTTACTATTCAGTCATTAATAGCGTCCCAGTGCAATCATCACTGTCTAGCTTAGGATCTGTATATACGCATGTAGTTATACAGTAAATATAATCTGAGCCCTGTCAGGACATTTCAGATCAGTGGTTGCATTTAAACTATGTTGGTCCCAAAGCTGAAGAGGGCAAGTTATATTGTTGTCCAAAAGACACAAATTACAGCGCCTTCCTGTTGATTTGGTTATCAATACTTGTGACTACAATGTGACATTGTACATGTGACTACATGTGACAATGACATTCAACAAGAAAACCACACGCAGTCCCTGGCTCACACCAGAAAGTGACTTAACAATGTTTTAAGAAAAGCTGAGCCGACCTCGTGATTACGTTTACCAGACAAAGTAACTGGATGACTTGAGTTCGACTTGAGTCCAAATAGACAATCATGTAGCATAATAAGAAAAACATTGTTTGCTTTTGGCGTTTCATGGGAATGTCCACAAAAAAAGAAAAGATTATTAAGTTTATATCATGTCTTCTACATTACAGCTTCAAATGGGGTCTTCTGCACACAACTTTAAAAAATGGGTCAAGGAATATCTAATTTAAATTCCTAGTGAAAGTAAGTTCTGGTATTCTTTTATATCAAACTTACATAGCAGTAGCAGGATGGCTCCCAATATTCCTAGGATGACCGGCAGGGGAACGCCTGCCGCCCTTATTTCTGGACATATCACATCAGGTCCTGAACAGTCGCAAACTGCGGCTTGGACAGTGTTGACCTGCTCTAGGCCGTGGCTGTCTGCCACACTCAGGACTACACTATAATCTCCGATGGGAAGGGGCACGGCTAATCTCAAGATGATTCCCGTTTCTGGATACAAGGAAAGCAAGAAGGAGGGATGAGAATGGCAGAAATAACATAATTAGATGAGGTATACATCCCAACACACCATCAATCAACGTAGAATAAGCCCAGATTCTAGCCAACACTCATTCATTGACAAATCTAAGGTAGCAAACAAGTGATTATGACTTTAATAATGAGTATGTAGCAGCTACAATGGTAAAAGCTCTCCCTTCTAATAATAATGCATCTTTTATGTGCAGTACAAACACAAGGCGCATCAAAAGGAAGCAACTCAGCACAGGCGCGCTACCATAGGAAAACAATGGTCAAATTGGTGGTGCGTTTTTGCCTTTTCTGGCGGTCCACCTTCCAGAATAGCACCTGTATGCCTTCTTTTCAGGTTTTCGCGCATGGCGGTAGTGCTGCTGTGAAATGACAGACATTTTGCACAGCGAACAAACGGCCGTTTTGTTGTCTGCTAATTTAAAATGTCCATATTTTTGAAGCTGTAGGTCTGACCTCGTCGGTAGCAGACTCTGCGGCAGCCGCAACGTTTGATTTAATCTGTAGGTGTTGATAGGAGCCGGCCGACGACTTGAATACAGCAATTATGTAGTGATATTGAAGTAACACATTTATTCTAACAAATTGCATTTTAGAATTAAGAAAATAATATAAAAAACATGCGATTAAAAATATTGACGTCAACTCATTTTCAGCGTCAGTCATCGTTGACGAACCGCGGCAGCCCTAATTATTTATAATGTTCAAATGTCATCAACGCCTTTCAATTATAGAACTACTTCACATATCACTTCATCATGGTAGACGAACAGATCATTATAAAACCTCCCATTTACATCATTTTAACATTCATGTCCCTGTAAAAAGTGGAAATACATACTTGTGTCATTCATCTTAGCAGTCCAGTTATTCTTGGACATGCCCTGTAATACTACAGTATAGGGTGCAGAGAAGTCCGGGCCATCAGCGTCCGTCACGGACAGCACCCGATGAGCCGGGTCCTTTTTGCAAAACTGAAGGGAGTACAATTTTGTTGAGTAACTGAAGTGCTTAATGTACTTAACTTACAAAAAATGATGAAGAATAATCAATATTTCCAGCGACATAAATATACCTTAATGATACGGTCACTGATTAAAGGGGGGTTGTCGTTAACATCTTCTAGTGTAATTTCCAGTGTTCCTGTACCAGTAGCTGAGACCGTATCTTAAAAAAAGGACAAAAGAAAATACATTTAGCAACTTCTAGCAATTTCTTTAAACATCCTTCACATATCATGAATCTTCAATGTTCCTACATACCATTGTCATATGCGCCGATCAGGGCTGTGTATTTGTTGTCTTTAACATAGTGGCCCTCTCGGTCCATGACAACCCTCACTGCAACCACACCCGTGTCCTTGTTCACACTTAGCCACTGTGCCGGGTCTTTGAGCATCTTATACCTGGATATACAGATGGAAAGAGATCCATACAAATGCTGAATGAATCAATATTTATAGCAGTTGCAAGTGGATGTATCAGAAATGGAAGGTAAATGGACATAATCCTTAAAAGAACAAACGGTTTGATCTTACATGACTCTCTGATTGCGCGCCGTGTCGGGGTCGACCGCGGTGTACCGCACGATCTCACTGCCGACCGCCAGGTCTTCCTTCTTCTTCACGACCATCGTGGGCGGGTTGAACACGGGAGCCTCGTTCACGTCTTCTACAGAGACAACCACGGTGGCCGTGGCGGTGGGAAGACGGCTGGCGAATGGGATCTCATTTACCACGGCGACAAGCAGGGTGTATTTGCTGGAAGCCTCATAGTCCAGACCCTAAAGAGATGATTTGATTAGTTGATGAAAATCGAGTCATTTAAATCAAATATTAGTACATTTTAACTAGTAGTATTGCAGTAGTATCGTGTTCGCAACACTCAACCCTACCTTTACAGTCTTAATGATTCCTTCTTGCTTGTCGGGTCCAGTTTCCACTGCAAATAGTCCTTGAGGATCTCCACCAACGATTTGAAACTTTGCATTCCAGGCTGGAGAATGAGGGTCGTCACGGTCCGTCACGGCCATCTTCGTAACCTGCGCTCCCACTTTGTTTTCTGGGACCGTGGCCTCATACTGTGCATGTTTGACCAGAAAGAAGAGTAAAATAAAATAAAACCATATAAACCACTCCCTAATGATACAATTCAAATCAGCATATGGGGCAACATTGGATAACATTTTGCATGAACTGTCCAGATATGCAGGATCATTTTGATCAACGTTTCAAAATCAAGACAGTGTTTAAAGGACCCGTCTGGGTGACCAGTGGCAGGGGAGCGCACACTAAATGCTGTTCGGCAGAATCGGCCCAAGGAAGTAATTTTGCTAAATTATATTGTTAACAGATGTTTAAATGAAGCCAGGAGAGACAGCTACAATTGTTTGATCACCCAGACCAGTGTTTCCTGTATCCTGTTTTATTTAAGTTTTGCACACGCGGAAACAAGTTGTTTAATGCGTCACTGGGATGAGTAAATTGAGCCAAAACGACAATTAAATATTAAACACAAATAACCAGTATGCAAAGGAAGTGTGTACAGTTTCACAACACAACGACTCTTCGTGAAATCTGCGCCCTGCACCATCGGCGGCTTCGCTCACGAGCTCAGCCCGGCGGTCCAGCTGCAGGGGGCCACGCTGTTAGAAAGTCTAAGTTTCAAGAAATCGATGGAAATCGTTCTTGCTCAAACTTAAAGAGGAATTAAATTAAATGCAGGACAAGCTTTAATTGTCTCAGTGACTGAACATAATGACGGCGCGTTTTGTCCACAATTCGTCCTGTGCACAATAGTTTTTGTGTTTAGGGAGTATATCGGCTGATCATGATCAGTGGCCGATCGATTGCGGCAGCCCTACTTATTAGCTGTGTGCTTCATGTTTGGGCAACGACAACTACAGTGGTTTGATACAGACATCCGTCATGAGCCGATAATCAACATAAGTCGGTCGGGTTCGGTACTTGCCTTAGACCTCTCAAAGGCCGGGGCGTTGTCGTTGCTATCAGTGACTGTAATGATGACGTGCCCTCTTACAGTCAAGCCATTTCCTTCCAAGTCTGCCGCTTCCACTTCCAATGTGTACTTTGGCCATTTCTGTTGGCAAATAAACAGATTCAATAAACATTTCAATTATTAGAATTATTATTGTATGTAGAAACATTTCTGCTTAAAATAACTGGAGTAGACAAATGAAATACAATTCTGACCTCTCGGTCAAGCCCAGAACCGCTGACTCTGATGGCTCCATTAGCAGAGTTTATGGCAAACAACTTGTCACTGGGAAACTTTGGATCCTGGCTCAAGATTTGGTAGCGGATATCAGAATTAGCAGAACCGGGCTCGTCCAGATCTGTGGCTACAATTTTAGTCACTTCAAAGCCTGCAAGGGAAAGAAAGGGAAGGGATTGTAGAAAGAGGTCATTTACTAAAAACTGTAGAATTTGAAGCTGTCCAATTAATTATTGTGGTCACATCTAGAAAGAGAAGTGGATGTACAGATGAGCAAAAATAAAAGCTTCTGTATTTAGCAGACATTCACTTTAAATTCAAGTACCTTCAATACTTCCCATTCCATGTTTATTTAAATAAATAAACATGGAACGGAAATAAACACTATAATGGCATTGAATATGAATGAAAGGTCCTGTTCATCTCAAATTGCAGGAGGACACACAATCTATAGGAACAGTTTTGAACATCACTGGAAATACTAATTTCCTCTGTGTGGCAGTACCTGGGGCTGAAACCTCTGCAACTTCAGCAAGAAATGGCTCTTCGGTGAAAATTGGTTTATTGTCATTTGCATCAAGGACATTTACAATAATATCCATGGCGTCCTCGGCCTGACCAGCGCCCACTGCATTGGCATGGGCCTTGAGCTGCATACACAAAAACACAGATTATTTTACGCGCAAGAGTTGCCGGTATTGACGTATTTTTGATTTGTCCAGTGGGTGTTCACCTACCATGTACTTGTCCTGCGTCTCCCTGTCTAGGGGCTGATTTACATAAAGTTGACCAGTGTCTTTCTCTATAGTGAAGAGGCCAATGGGCTCCTCGTCGGCTCCTGCTCCTGTGATCTTGTACTGGACTTTTACCTCTTTATCTGCATCAGAACGGATCTATAAGAAGAAACACATTGTTCTTTTGGTTAGACAGAATAGTAATTCAGTACATTTGGTTTGGGGTTTCGATAATGTTCTTGTAAGTTCAGAATCTGCACCAAGTAGTTCAAGTGAAATATAACTCAACACCGTCTTACCTTAACCAATGGATCGGGGAAGGGCCCTCTCTTATTCTCAAGAACGTTAATAGGAGGGATAACCCAAGCCCTCTTCTGTCTCTTCAGCCCTTCCCTGAATTTAGGGAAGTGCACAACTGGCAGGTCTGGAGTAGGAATAACCTAAAAGGAGTTCAAAGTTCAATATTGACATTGATTTAGGGATGGAATTGCAAAAAAAAGTCAAAGAATATTTCAAAGAAGTTGTGTATTTTTGGCTTGGCAAAAATAATGATTTTATATATATATATATATTTCACAAAATGTCGTGAATATGGACCAAGATACCTCTGCCTTATCGGAAGAGTCCACATTTGCACTCTTATGCTGATTGTGGTGATCGTTTCCTGGATTCTGATGTCCCTGACTTTTGTTGGGGTGGTTTCCATGGTGATGACCATTGCCATGGAGGCGCACCCTGATCGTTGTATTAAATCTTTTTCCCTCAGAATTCAGGGAATAGATGACGAAGTCCCTCCGTCCTCCACGCAAAGTAATTTCTTTCGTCACCTTCAACATAAAATAGCTAAATTAAACACAGTACAGCCAAAACTAGGACTGAGGATAACACACACACACACACACACACACACACACACACACACACACACACACACACCTACCTTTAATGTACCATCCGGCGTCACCTTGAAATCGCTGTCGCTGCTGACGAATGCATGGCGGTCCAAGCAGTCATCAAAACCAACTGAAATGTCAGCACAAAAAGAAGTTCACTTTTATAAACTGCATTTCAACAAACCGTGATTCAACATAAATGGGAAATGAGAGCAATGGTGAGAAATTAGCAGTGGAGCGGAGCGTCACCATCACACAGCGGTCTCTTCTCTCTCCACCGCCAACACTTTTGATTAGATAAATTAACATTTCCTCTACGTAGCACCACTTCCGGCCTGTATCTGAATGCATATACAGATAATATTGATGGTTAGGTTAGCTAACATTTTTTTACGAATCTAGTTGAACTACGTTGAATCTAGTGACAGCATACAGCTGGAAAAACATGTGACAATTGTCACATAAGTTAGTTTTCAAACAGTGTTTCTTGCATGTTTTGAATAATAAATCACATAATATGAAGTAACTCCATATTTGAGTAGTTTTTTTACTTCACACTTTCGTACTCTTACTCAAGTAGTTATTTAAATGAGGGTCGCATGGTCCATGTCTGGGCTAGGGACACACTAATGTTTGCAATAATATATTAAAAGAAACAATGGGGGAAATGCATTTCTTGCATAGTCTTACGGCCTAGGAGGATGTGCTTAGGTTTGTTGGTGGAGGTCTTCATTCTTTGATAAAACTATTTTACTCAATGGTGAAATAAAAGTGAGGTGCGAGTCGGGTATTGTGGGCCTTTTTAAACGGGCTGCTTTTCAGGTAGACTCAATGGGTAGCGATGCACTGGGCTGACTTCACCTCTCTGTAGAGCAATGGGTCTCAAAGAGCAGAACGCTTGTGCCTTGTTGTTATCGACGTGGCGTTGAGATGATCGGGTCATCAGTGAGCTGCAACCCGGAAGCTTCTAACCATCTCCACTTAAGCCCCATTAATATTGACTGGACGGGCTGCCAGCACAGCAAAATATGTATACGTAGTACGTTTTTCTCGTCTGAAAGGGAGATTTAATCTTGTGCAATTCCATCATTTACGACCATTGGAAAATTTTCAGAGAATCATTTCAACTTAATTACACAATCTAAAAAAAGTTGGGTGAGGAAAAAAAAGTTTGAGTATCGAAGCTATGCATAGACTCCAGCCACCGATCCAGCATTTTAGGCCAATATCGGCCTGGATAACGATGCCCAGGAACGGATCGGTGCATCACTCATTTTAGGCATTGGTCCAGTTCACACGCGGATGACTGTGGAAGAACTTGTCTAGCCTTGAAATCGTCAGCAATTACCAAAAAGTTGACATTCAAGTGTCAAGTTAAAGCCTCAAACAGTGAAATAAATTCATATTTTTCCCAAACTACACACACCATCCTATAACATTGACAAATAGTCAGCACATTGCCTCACATCAAGACGGTCCTGCGTTGTTGTGCCTAAAGCATAAAGATCAAAATGACGGTGGTGATTTGAGCCATGGACCTACAGTAGGTACCAACCATTGCAAGCGTTAATAATTATTTGTTGATCATACACAGCCACTGTCATTTAAAGCCCCAACACCAGCGTTTACCCTGTGATTAGCTGCTTGGAAAATGGAGGACCAAGCCTGACTGCAGGGCTCTACGCTGACCTTCTTCCCTGCGAGCACTGTGCTCCCAAGTTGACATTTTTAGGGACACAGTCCACAATAGTAGGGGCACAACTAAATAAAAGAGTTTATTTCACTCTTACAATGAATAACCAATTATAAAGAAGTCATATTTGGCTGCTGCCATTTCTATTTAAGTGATAAATGAACAATAGATGTAAACAAGCTAAAGCATAACTCTGTACCAGTGCCATATCTGTGGTCCAGGAGCTTTAGTAGCTGGGTCTCCTGGTCATACCAGCGCGTTACTACCCACCACTGGCAACGGCTACAGACGGTTTCACGGCGCTGCTGGTTGCAGCAATGTGAACGGTCCAGTTTCAGAACATTATCTTGCGATTCTTTTGCAAGTAGTCGTCGGTTACAAGCCGTTTCGTCGCAAATCTTTGATCTGAACTACATCTAAACGAGTTCATTGCTGTCAGATTGCGTTGGTTTGGCTGTTTGTGTGAATTGCTTCTTTGTTCAATGTTGCCATGCTACGTGCACGAGGGGTACCGCGCTCCACAGGGAGGGACTTGGATTTTATTTATACACACTAATGTAGTAAATGATTTATGAACTACATCTCCCAACTTCTATTGGGTGAAGTGTGATGTTGGCGGCCATTTCCTTGGTCAGTCAGCAAACCCACGGTGCTGTGTGTGAACGCTGGTAACGTGATCCATTTTAATTTCATTTTAAAAACCTTCCACTCTGTGGAAGGTCTTCCACTCTGTGGAAATGTAAATTCACGTTGGCACAAGGGAATTCTTACTCTCATATATGAGCAAATTAGTCGCACTGTAGAGCCCTGCCTGAATAACTGATTGGTTCAACTAATACATATGGTTATATAGTTCATTTGCACTTTGAACTTCTTGTAATTTTAAATAGTACTTTATTTTGACTTTTACTTGCATCTATAGATGACTTGGGAAATGTATATTGTCACTATATGCTCTGTATAACATACATTTCCCAGAAAATCTATAGGTTACTCACACACAGCAAAGTAACTCACAGTGCAAAGTAAACTTAGTTCAAATAGAGTTTTAGTAGTTATAGTTATGACATATTTGACTGTACTAGCAAATTACCATTAGCTACAAAATCAACAACTTAAAAAAAAGTATGTATTTGCACATTGAAGGAATATAGGAATATATTGCTTTAGCTTCCTTCAGTACCCTCAGTACCTTGCAAAGATTCTTCGCTTTTGCAACTGGATTTTTAGGTGGAGCTGGGGGTCTACTACGGCTACCGTTAATTTGCATTTGACTGTTTTTTTTGGGTTACACAAGAAAGAAAGAAAATCAGTTAAATGCTTAGACTAGATGACAAGTATGGCATGTTGGGGAGGCATGTGGTGTGTTTGTAAGAGGAGTGACAGGTCCAACAGGTTTGGGCCTCATCACAGGATCAATAATTTATTGTAAACCTATGTGAAAAAGTGTGTTAGTATGTCTTCTATGATCTTAAACATAGTAATCTATGCTATTTTTTCACTGTGTCTAAAATAATAGAAACCTGTCCCAAATACAGAGTGTTGATAATGATCGAAGCAAACAGAAGCCCAGGCTTATAGTTGAAGTAATTGGCTGAACTGTGTAACTATATTAACAGTGGAACGCTGCTTCAAATCATATTGAACAACCAAAGCCTTAAATGAGTCTCCTGGAAGAAAACACAAATGCACATGTTTAGACTAGAACCTGGGCTTATTCTATGTTGATTGGCGGTGTGTTGGGCTTATTGGGATGTATACCTCATCTAATCATTTTATTTCTGCCATTATGTAAAGCATATAGGGAATATGTGTAGGGAATGTCATCTATACAACATATGTTTGAATAATTGTGATTTGTGATAATTAAAGGTTTTAGTTAAAGGAACAGGGAATATTAGGCCTACTCTCTCTTACATTAAGTATTGCATGTTAAATAATTATGATGTATTTTTTTTCCTCTTCATCTCTTGCTCTCAGTCAAATCTGAAAATAATCGTTTAGATTAATCGATAGAAAATAATCGTTAGTGGCAGCCCTATTTCAAGTAAACATAAGTTATTCATGTTCATGTTTCTGGAGGAAAATCAATACTAATGCATAATGAATTTAAAATGCCATTAGTGACCATGCATTATTATACCATTATCGTTTTTGAGGAAACCGGTGGAATGGTGGCAAGACCAGTGGGATCCCATTACATTAATATAAACATATTAATATTAATAACATATACCGATGCATTGTCAAGTTAACATGCTTTCATGAAACATCAATTTTCTGGATCAGTCATGGCATTGTCTACTGTAACTTAATGATTTTAATTATAACAGTTGTCATTATTTTATTCTTTTTTTACATTGTTATTTAGGGTATAAGTATAAGTACTGTATTATAAGTATGTCCCCAGGAATCATGACGGCCGAAAGAAAACCATTGTTACCGTTTCCAAGGACACGTCCTCTAGGAAGATGTCTTGCTCTAATAAGATGTCTTCTCTCCACTTTGAACACCATCTCATCCATCTTGAAACCAGGCGTACATTCGTCCTGTTCGGAAGGTGATGCCCAGGCCTACAGGAAGGAAAGGTTAGACAGGAGCAAACGTTTAGTGGAATATAGTGAGAATTACTTTAAGGTTTGAGTAGGTATCCTAGGTACCCGTTTTATCTTATCTTTTATCGGTGCAGGTTGGTCAAGGAGGCAAACAATATTCCAACATGTGTATATATATATACACACACACACACACTATATACATATTATGTAGACCTGTATACCAAATGTTTGAGATTTGTCAGGGTTCCAGATGTTTACACGACACATTACTTTAACGCACATTCGCACTAAAAATAGCAAACATAAGGAAGGTCGGAGCGCGAGTAGGAAACCAATTAACTCTTTTTTTATGTTTCTGAATTGAAATGTAACAATCGGGACAACGTCTAGTGTCTAACTAAGGAAACAGGGCGTAGGCCACACCAGAAGTCGTCTAATGGCGTCCGGGGATTGCAGACAGAAGTTATAAATCTCACCTGGGCGACAACGAGCAGAATCCCCAACTCCAACCACCGCGTCGGACTCATCGCCGTCTTAATTAAAAGAGTAATTAGTGTTAAAAATCCAAAGGAACTCCGTCAAACTAAATAAATCCGTCGACGCTCCTCTCTCTTGTGGTTTTCTTTGTCTTCCTTATTGGAAAAAGTTTCGGCGACTGAACTGGAAGAGCCGGACGAGTTGTTGCGACAGCAGGTATCGGGACGTGACGTCAGATCCACAGGTGCGCTAGCCACGCCTCTCTCTCGCTCGCATTCCAAATATGGGCAAAGGAGAAACTAGTCTACAGCCTACTGGTGCGAATCAAGTCAACAACATAAAAAAAGTCAGGATTCAGAATGGACTTCCCCTACTATTCATCTACTATTCATCTATTATTCCTCGAACCTGATTCTACTCTAGTTGACCAGAGTAGAATCAGGTTCGAGGAATAATAGATGAATAGTAAATTAATAGTAGATTAACAGTAGATTAATAGTAGATTAATAGTAGACTGCCTCGTCGTCCGTTGTCTTCTTCAACTTCCTCATCGGAGAGTGCGTGAATCAATATAGCCTACATAACACGCATTCTCTCGCTCTCACGCACGCACGCACACGCCCGCCCGCACGCACACACGCACGCACGCACGCACGCACGCACACACTGCATCCGTTGTGAGTCAATCGGCTCTTAAATTGCAACTCGCTGTTCACTGATCTACAGTTGAACTAGTCTAAATTCAGCACAGGTACAGAGACACCAGATGATGTCTGGTGAGACAAACACGAGAACAATGGTTATTATGTTTGCTTTGTTTATTGCTTTGATCTAATGTCTTTCTGCGTTTCTCACTGATCACATGTCAGACCAGACTGAGTCACATCCTGCATGATCACACACTGCCCCCATGGTTTCACACTTCATTTCCCTACAGCCTAGTATATTGGATTATTGTTTGAAGGGCCCTTAAATAGGCCTACCTATATTAAAGGGCCCCTATTTCACCACCAGGTGTGAGTGTGATTTTTCAAAATTGTCATGTGACTCCCCTCTAGTGACATCACAAGTGGGAGTGTCCACCCAGATATATGATGACTAGATCAGTCTACCAACTTTGTGGATAAGACAAGCAACTCAGAATGGAAAATCGATGCTTTCCCATTGACTGTCTGTCAGTGTGCCCTTCTGTCGGTGTGCCCGTCTGTCTGTCGGTGTGCCTGTCTGTCTGTCAGTGTGTCCGTCTGTTGGTGTGCTCACAGCTCTAGCCACAAGTGGTTCCATCAGCAACTTTTTTTGTGTGAAAATTCCCAGAAAGACATTCGTCATTATTTGTCAGTTAACATTTGTCTTTCGTAATCAGGGTCTGCCCTCTGCCCCACCATGAGGCCCTCTGCCCCACCATGAGGCCCTCTGCCCCACCATGAGGCCCTCTGCCCCACCATGAGGCCCTCTGCCCCACCATGAGGCCCTCTGCCCCACCATGAGGCCCTCTGCCCCACCATGAGGCCCTCTGCCCC
>OMKN01065557.1:0-10899 GCA_900302345.1 Melanonus zugmayeri
GGGGGGGGGGCGTTGCCACATGTATTATTTTGTTGACGGGGGGTGTATTTTTTCCGGTGCGGCAACCGCTTCTGAGATGCGCTGTGACGCGTCTGGTGGGATCACCAGCATTGACTAGAGTGCCCACGATCTGCTCCGGCAACCGTGACCCAGCAGGAACGCAACACACATGCGCCCGGTGGAATTGAGATTCTGAAGCAGCTGCGTTTGTGGTCCCTTAAAGTGTATTACCAATGCCTTGAAGTAACATGTGAACACCCTCCATGTTGTATTCCAGCTGCATTCTCTGTTCAGTACAGTTCATTCAGTACAGTTAGGTGTTGGGAGATCTCCTCTAATGGGCTAACGTAAGCTACGTGCAATGAATTTGTCAACAAGTAGCCTTGTTGCCCATGATGCCACCAGCATGATTACATTACCCAGACTAGCCCAAAGTACGAGGTGTACTGGCACCTCAACATCTTGGGAAGTTAAATGATGTAAATGTACTGGCTCATGTTCTCTTGCCTGTTGACTGCGGCTGTAAATACACTTGTCATTCCAATGCAGAAGGAATAGGATGCATTACACTTCTTTTGGCACAAACCTTTCTAACATCACTAATGCAGTCAGAGTCCTGCATTGTGTTTGAAGTTCTGCTCATATGTGTTGGGAATATTTACTTTGTAGCATTGTGGAAGGTCAGTCAGGGAAATTAGTCTAGGTGAAGATGCATGATCCAAGCTGATTACTGGGTCTGAATGCAAAGCAGTAGATTTATTGTACAACACACATCTTTATTTGAACATACGGTAGTTTTGTATGCTAGTAGTTGGTAGAGAGTAAGACACCTCACAGAAAAATGAGGAAAATTGAGGAAACATCATTGACATGCTCACAATCACACTGAAGCTGAGGTCTAATCTCCTGTGTCAGATTGCTGTCCACTATCAGCCACCTGGTTCTGGATGAGATCCACGAGAGGAACCTGCAGTCTGACGTCCTACTGGTCATCGTCAGGGACCTGCTCGCCATTCGCCAAGACCTGAAGGTCATCCTCATGAGTGCCACACTCAACGCTGAGAAGTTCTCCAAATACTTTGGTACGTGACATCAAGCCACTGGGTTGTGCGGTTTACTGACCACCACATGGAGAGGAGTTACTTCTCCATCATTTATTAAAGCACAATGCCGGGTTTTGCTGCGTTTTGATTTGATTTCTTCTTGTGCCCTTACCACACCTTCCCTTGATGCCCTCATTCCCTGTGCAGGAAACTGTCCAATGATCCACATCCCGGGGTTGGCCTTCCCAGTAGAAGAATTCCTGCTGGAGGATGTGGTGGAGATGATCAGGTATATGGGTCCTCTCCCTTAAACCAACACACACACCTGAGAATGGGTTCTCTTTTATGAAACACATTTTTGTATACCTTTTTTTTGGTTGAACTACAGTCTTACAAGACTTGATTTTTCAATAAATAAATATATTTTTTATTAATAACTTCTCTGAGCTTCATTGTCTTCCAATGGGACAATGTTGTCTGTGCAACGTTAGTCCATACAGAAGACTGTTTAAATAATGATTGTGGATTGGGTAGGAAAGGTGCGTCAAGTGTATCTTCTACACGTTCTGGGCCTAAACTTGGTGGACATCTTTGTTCCAGGTACCGTCCCAAGAACCAGAACCAGCGGCCGTC
The DNA here is from genome assembly GCA_900302345.1 of Melanonus zugmayeri. Lineage (NCBI taxonomy): Eukaryota > Metazoa > Chordata > Actinopteri > Gadiformes > Melanonidae > Melanonus > Melanonus zugmayeri. The sequence goes on from OMKN01065557.1 coordinate 1,677, forward strand.
CTGGAAGAAGGGTTTCATGCAGGGCCGCAACTCCCGGCCAGAAAAGGAGGAGAAAGAGGCCGAGTACAAGGAGAGCTGGCCCTGCTACGCTCGCACTCTGCAGGATAGGTGTGTGTGTGTGTGTGTGTGTGTGTGTGTGCGTGCATGCGAGATGCCAATGTGACAGTTTGGCAGGAGCGAGATGCTCTTTAATTTGAGATGGTCCTTAACGTCTGTGTGGCAACTTGACAGCCTCATCCTGACAATGTGATTTTTTTTTTTGTGTGTCACTGCTCGGTGGCTGAGTGCTGGATTTTCAGCCTGCAGGGCAGATTGGTTTTACTGGGGACAGCTGGGCGGATAGATGTGTTACGTTGGTTGACAAACGTGCATTTGTGGTCCCTTAAAGTGTATTACCAATGCCTTGAAGTAACATGTGAACTCCCTCCATGTTGTATTCCAGCTGCATTCTCTGTTCAGTACAGTTCATTCAGTACAGTTATGTGTTGGGAGATCTCCTCTAATGGGCTAACGTAAGCTACATGCAATGAATTCGTCAACAAGTAGCCTTGTTGCCCATGATGCCACCAGCATGATTACATTACCCAGACTAGCCCAAAGTATGAGGTGTACTGGCGCCTCAACATCTTGGGGAGTTAAATGATGCCATCATGATAACATCCACCACACTTTTCTTCTTTCAAAGAGATAACATAATCTTTTCGATTCATCTGTAAATACACTCCAGATAGACAACGATTAACTTGGCATAGGATTGTTATTGCATAGCACTTGAAGGAAATTAGTCAATTTGAAGTGAAGGCATTATCCTGGATCCACCCAGGCATGCGAAAAATGACTTGCAGGACAAAGGACACGAGCGCCCTTCTGTGCGAGATAAAATGACACGAGCCCCCACCTGTGTGAGGTAAAAAAAACACAAGATGAAATGCCCGCCCCAAGAAGGCCACGGCGAAGCCTGCGGTCCACAGAACCACCTTCCAAACCCACCTTTGCCAGATAAAAGCGCTTTGCTGGAAGCGAAGGAAATCTGTAATGATAGCTCCAATGTGAATGTGTTCTGTCTGTATATATTATATACAATAGGCCTATATTAAGTAGGCCTATACCAAATATATTAAAGGTACTGGACACCCAAATCCACAAAAATCTTCTAACTATGTAATTTAGGGTCTTATGTACATACTAGTAAGCATCTAAATAGTATTAGACATTAGTTTCAATCCATGTCTGAAATATCGTCAATTACGTTTTTTACTCGTTCCTGATGTTGGGTTTGAATTGGGCGGGATTATTCTCATAACTTATTTCGTAATACGTGACGAACCAATCACAACATCAAAACTATGAACCGCTGGGCGTTTCCCTCTTTGCTCACCGCTACTAGGGGAATCCTGGTTAGTTTATTTTCCTCCGCTACTGATATGCTTGATGGTGAGCAAAGTGGCCGGTTAGCTCAGTTGGTCAGAGCGTGGTGCTAATAACGCCAAGGTCACAGCGTCCTGCCGTCACCTGCTCGCCCGCATGCCACCGACAGAGAGACCTCGACACGCGACAGGAGACGCCAGAGGTCGTCCACTGGCTGCCGCACCCCGGCGGCGCCTAGCGAGGCTCCCGGGGGGACAGAGGGGGCTCCTGGCCGTCGAGACGCGCCCTGAGGCGGCTCGGCTCGGTTCGTCCGGATAGCAAAGCATTTTTTTTTAAGGCTTCTGCCTCATCCTCTGATGAATCACACGGCTCAAACATATAGGGCTGGACTACACCGACTGTAGCGTGCGCCATTGTGGAAATGAGAACTCGTTTGACATGGGTGGAGCCAGGGAAAAGTCAATCAAAACGGGACCTGACACGCCCACACCGTCTTGACAAAGTGCCAACATCATAAGAAGCTTTTTTGAACTAGGTTTTCTAATAGTTATGTTATTAGTATAAGTTATTCGTTTTTTTTCACTCCAATTTTTGTGGCTGCTTAATGAGACACCCAACTATGATATCATATATGCATTTTTCAATATTTTTCATATTTCAAGCCAGGTGTCCAGACACTTTAAATGTCTCTCAAATGAATACAGTATGTCTCTCAAATTATACATATATACATATACTATATATACATATATATCTACATATATAGGCCTAACACTAAATAGCCTACAACTGTGCGTTCTTGTGTCTGAGCCATGCACGCAGAGTATGGAGTTCTCAACAGCTTGATTCTTTATTATTCGTTCATTCCAATAAGTATATAGGCCTAATTAAAAAGTGTAATGAAAGTTTAGATAGAAGCGCACCGCAGTGATTTTAGTTTGACGATATTCACTTGCAAAACAAAATAGCTTGTTGAAAAAGGACAGTGAATTATTAATTGCGGATATAATTGTGTGTTCCCTCTGTCTGAAACAAACCAAAACATGTCTCTTTTACAAATCAATCAAATTGTACGATATGCTATAAATATAAAACTAAATACAATAAGTGTGTGTTGTTGTGTCGGACACACATCGCCATACGCGCAGAGTAGAGTTCTCAACTGCTTGATTTGTTATTATTCGTTCGTTAATATAGACCTAATTATAATACCAGTGTTGACTTGTTCCTCAAACAAATATGTCTGTGAAATTTGACAATTTAGCCTATAAAACTAACTAATTGTGTCTGTTCTTGTGTCGGACACACATCACCATACACGCAGAGTAAACTGCGTAATTCGTTATTATTCGTGCTTTCATATAGTTATATAATTAAAAGGGTTAATGTCATTGTTGCCATTATTATTATGTCCTACCTTATCTCCTACTAAATAATGTAATTATTTCCTTGTGTAACCCCTCAAATGAAAAACACTACAGCCATTCTGTCTGGGGAATAATATCTACTAAACTTGGTAGGCCTAATAGGCTACATCGTTTGACCTATAGTTCTGATCCTAACTGATAGGCCTATGTGACTTGATAAATACATAGATGCGTCTTCCGAATGCAAGATGCAGCTTGAGATCATCTAATGTCTAAGTTAGCCATGTAGACCTATTGTCAAAACAAAAAGCCCCAAAATAAAGAAATCAAAGAAACATTTCAGCACATCGCTCACAAATTAAATAAATAAAATATTTAAGCACACCATGCACAAATACAAAATCAAATAAATACTTCAGCACACCACTCAAATAAACGTGAAAATATGCGGACGCGGAAATAGGCAGAGCTGGGTTGGGGGTGTCCTTGCGGGGTCGGCCCTTGTGCACATGTACCATCAAAGCACTGGTCATCGCAAGGTAGTAGCAACTCTTGCATATTTTAGCCCTAGCACGGGTGAGTGCACACGTATTATCCTTCTATCTAATCTATTGATTGCTCTCCTTGTGTGATGAATGTAGGTACTCGGACAACACCATCGAGGTATTGGAGATGTTGGACAATGACGAGAAGATAGACTTGGAACTGATCCTAGCACTGATTCGCCACATTGTGCTCCAGGAAGATGTGAGTTTTACAGTTTTATTTCTTTGATGTTTGGGAAATGGCTTAAAATGTTGCCACATTTTGGTGTCATGACAATTTTTAGGTATAAATGTGTCCCAGGGGCTGCAAATTTCCAAGTCATCGTAATGCTAACAGTGCATAGGTGTGTGTGTGTCTGTACTGTATGGGCCTGATTTACTAAAGGTTTGCACGTGTAAAAACGTGTGTGAACTGGATATCACCTGCAAACATGTGCAGCTGATCTACGGTGCGCACTGAGGATTGCGGCTTTCAAATGCGCAAGACAACACGCAATGTCCATTTAATACGTTTGCCTTAATGAATGTAATATGGGGCGTTTCTGCCCTAGGGCGCAAAATACTGGGAGGAGAAAATGCTAATAGGTTAATTCAGCCACGCAATGGGATTTACCAAGCCTGAAAGTAATTGGGGTGCTTGTGACTGCATCTGTATTTAATCCGTTTGAAAGGAAGATCAGCCCAGCATTGCGCACAGATGGCTGCTGTTATTGTGGCAAGGAGGAGACATAGGCACAGTGAAAGAATACGTAGAGAAAGGGTTTTATGTTTTAACATTTTTGGAATGACAGAAGTAAAAATAATTCAGACATAGCTCTTGCACATTTTGCACTTGCGGTCCCTTTCTGCTTTCCGTCCAAACTCTCCATGAAACCACTAAAACAAACAAAACCTGCACACGCAATACTGCTGTTTGCACCTGTTGTCATTAACGCAATTATTCTTAGTTGATCACCTGCAAAACATACACCAACCAAACGTGCAATATGTTGCAATGCACACGCAATTTAGTACTCATTTGGGATCTTAGTAAATCAGGCCCTATGTGTACTGTACTTGTATGTTCTGTGTGTGTGTGTGTGTGTACTGCTAAGACATCTCTCACAGCTGTTATTGTTGTGATTTGGATAGCTTAAAATACATGAAAATACTGGTGGTTCAGAGAGGAAGTGAGAGAGAGAGCGAGGTTCAAGTTTCCTTCTTTTCCCACTGGCTTTTTGGCAAAAACAAATTCACTCTTCTGAAGGCTCCGGGTTCGAAGGTGTCTAGGTGTATCTAGGTGTTTTGTCCCCTTCTGAGACTGTAACTGTGCTAAAAGGGCTCCACATGTGACCTAAAGAGCTGACTAAAACTTGCGCTGAGCCAGAACAGTGCTGTTCTTGAGCAGACGGAGCAGACTAGAGACCTAGAGGTGTTGAAACACCAGAGTGAGAGATTGGGAGACACGACACTGGGTGCTGGCAGCTAATATTTGCTAATTAGTGACACTGTAGATGCTCAATGTATTCTGTCTGCTGTGGCTCCTATAGCAACTATAATGTATGAGTAATGTTCATATTATCTCTGTGCCATTTCTGTATATTACACAATATATTTTACTACTTTGTATAAAAGCCTGAATTTAAATGTGCTACCTTAACTTAAATGACCAAATATTTACTCCCATGATTCCAATTTAGTTTAGATGTATCAATATAGCATTTACAAATGAGCCTATTCACAAATAGATTGGCAATTGCATTGAATTAATTATTTGAAAAATGTCTCCAATCCTTGACCCCAGTTCACATTCCCATTGTAAAGGATGAAAAGTGACTAATGTAAATCAACAGAATAATTATGTCTCTTTATGAAGCTGTATCTTTTGTCGGCCATGACCCTGAACCAGCTGGCAAGCTGATTTGCCGTAACATTGTCAAGCAGCCAAGAAGGAAAGATCTGAATGGCCGTGACAGTAAACTGATCAAGGTCTGCTGCTGACCATGATGGTTGGTTAGTTATGACGCAGGGGTTGGTAATTGCACATCTAACAGTATGCCTAAATTGACTTATCTTGGCCACGCATTTTTTTATTGAATTAATTCATTTACTTCTGCTTTGAAATGACCCAGTTGTGTGGATGTGTTTTTGAAATGACCCAGTTGTTTGGATGTGTTTTTGAAATGACCCAGTTGTTTTGGTTGTGTTTGAAATGTGTTTTTGTGTTACTGTGTTTTGAAACAACAGTTGTGTTTGTGTGTGTTTTAAAATGACAATTGTGTTGGTGTTTTTTTTTTTAAATGTGCTGTTACTGTGTTTTAAAATAACAAAATTTTAACTAAAATGTTGTTTTACTGTGTCTCTTTACAGTTGTGTTAGTGTGTTTTGAAATAACCCAGTTTTGTTACTGTGTTTTGAAATAACACAGTTGTGTTACTGTATTTTGCACAAACATCAAGGACATGTTTTCTATAGTGCAGTTTGGGGCCCTTGTGTGCTAGCTACCTGACCCCTCTGTAGCTCTCCTCCCGTGGGAGCCAGAGTTTCAGAGCTTGTGATAACGCTCTTAATTAAAAGCCAGGAGAGAGCTCGATGGGCCCAGCGACTAATTCTTGATCTCCATTCATTCTCTCCATTTACTTCTTACAGGAAATGAAGCCATGCTCATTTACCTCTTGGGAGCAGCAGCTATTTCCAACCTGCTTTATATCACCCTAAGATCATTTGCTTTTGAATTCAGTCCCTTGGTGGTAATAGATAGCGGAAACACAGCTCTCTAACTCTGCGGGGCTTTTCAATTAATTTGTCATCTTTGAGGGAACAGTGATGATGTTTGTTATAATTGGTATTCTACTTGGGTTATTGAGATTTTGCTTGAGTTTGAGGCATTGCCAAAAAATCTCATCTACTCATCTACTATTCATTTAAATTAAATCTATTATACTGTCTGAACATTATACTATGCTGTCTGAACATTATACTATGCTGTCTGCGTCGATTACACACAATGATCCATTGTACTATGCCTCCGGTGAGAACAAAACAACATTATTAATATATTTTAGGATTTTTTGGTTTTGTTTGTTTTAGCCCAAAAGAAAATTGGGCGTCGATATTGCTGGCGTATTTTTTGTTTTTGTTTTGTAGCAAAATGTACGGCATGTGGTCTATTCTTCTAGTGTATCAAATAAACTTGATAACATTTTTGTTGAAATGTTTTACGTGGCTGAGCTAGATTGTAGCCTTAAGAAACGGTAAACCCATGTGTATTAAACAATATGTATCATAATTGCATGTAGCAATTATGATACATCTAATAATACATATTATCAATTAGGTCTGAGTATGCGCACCAATTTAATTTCTTCCCTCCATACAGTATGTTTCCTCTACGCCATTCTATGGAGCTTTCCATCTCAATCTTGGATAACATGACAATTACTACATTAACCTTAAATCAATAGGAATGTCAGACACTCTGGAGACCAAAACAACCTTTAAATCATGTTTCCTTGTGGAAGGTGTTATTGTCAAGCTGAAAACAAATACAATGGGAACCATTCTTTTATGTACAGTATTGTTCCTGAGAGTCTTTTAGAATAATATTGATATTCCTACTGTGATGACAAAACACCTCTTTATAATTCTTCTGGTACAACATTGAAGTAATTTCCTTGAACAAGGCACAATAATAATACAAGCACCATAATCTTTGATGACCCATTCTTTGTACTTTTACGATTATTTTTGTTGCAATGAAAGATATTGAAACTATTAAAAGTTTTGTTATCTTGAAACTCTTAAAACTATGTTACTATGGAAACTGTTATTGTTATTGGTGTTGTTGCGGTTGTTTACGGCTTCATACCCGAGGCCTTTGGATTGGTTGGTTTCTGATTGTTGTTTTTTCGGAATGGATTGCATCATTGCATCATTTCGGTTGGATTTTCCCTGTGGCACAAGAAGCAAACGTAATGTTCTCTGCTCCTGTGTTCTCTTACTTTGGCTCACCCTCTGAAAACATGGAGGTGATCAATCCTTTTTTCTTTTCTTTTTTTAAAGCTTTCTCCTGGAAGAGTGCTTGTTTTCCCACTACTTGATGATGGTGTGGTAGTCCGCGTTGACCTCTTATGTCGTGTTGTTGTTGTTGTTGCAGGAAGGAGCCATCTTGGTCTTCCTGCCCGGCTGGGATAACATCAGCAGCCTCAACGACTTGCTCATGGCCCAGCAGATGTTCAAATCTGGTATGGACGCACCCACGCACACTCACACACACTCGCAGACACACATGCACACATGCACTCACGCACACTCACACACACTCTCAGACACACACGCAGATACACACACACACACACACAGTCGCAGACACACACGCACACACATAAATGCACACAGACACAGAGAGAAAGACAAATCCAATGAAACGCACACACACCTGTAGCTCCTTAGTATAGATTTGGTGTATGTTTGTTTGTTTTGGTTTGTCCATGGGTATATGTTGACTGTTGGTTGTGTTTTCTTTATTTCAGATCGGTTTGTCATCATTCCTCTTCACTCCCTGATGCCCACTGTTAACCAGACTCAGGTTGGGTTTCCACTGTCTTTCACCGTCTCTGTCTCTCCATCTTTCTCTCTCTCGTTCTTTTCTCTCTCTAGCATTCATTTTCTCAAAATGTTTGTTCTACTTCAGTCTCTATTTCCCTCTGCAATTGTCACTGCATCTCCACCTGTGTGTTCTGTTTCCTGTCCATCCTCCTCCCTCTCGCTCTCTCTCTCACTCCTTCTCATTCTGTGTACTCCTCTGTTCTCCTTTCAACACCTCTAAATTCTCCTCCTCCTTCTCTTCTCTCAGGTGTTTAAGAGGCCTCCTCCTGGAGTCAGGAAGATTGTGATTGCGACCAACATAGCTGAGACCAGGTGTGTGTGTGTGTGTGTGTGTGTGTCTGCTAGGCTATGCATTCTACTTGCAATTTCGAATTTTTGTTTCTGGTTGATACTTGTACTCGTAATAAAGCTCAATAGTGCTTTCTAAGGGTGTTTGTGTGTGCATGCATGCATTGGGCCACTGTTACGTTCACTACTGTTAGTGAACATAACTGTTTCTGTGCTAATTTGTATAAAGGTCTGGAGGGATTGTTAAGTGCTGTCTCAGGAGGACAGCATACAGTGACAGTATGTAGTGACAGCAGTGGTTTCTCTAAACCCAGCACTCACACACACATGCAATTATACATCAAGGGATCCAACCCCCTGACTGACTTGAGTGAATTGAGTGAATCTGTTGCTAAATATAGCCAGGAAACATTCCAAAGCACTGCTGTGTCTGCCCATAAGTTTGATGTAAACTTTTTAACATTCCTTTTAAATGTTTATCTCCATCATCTCTTTATATTACACTGCCCTCTGCCTGCTACCTGTCACTTAAGTATCTCTCTCTCTCTCTCTCTCTCTCTCTCTCCCCCCCCCAGTATCACTATAGATGATGTGGTCTATGTGATAGATGGAGGGAAGATTAAGGAGACCCACTTCGACACCCACAACAACATCAGCACCATGGCAGCCGAGTGGGTCAGCCTGGCTAACGCCAAACAGAGGAAGGGACGGGCTGGGAGGTATGTGTGTGTGTGTGTGTGTGTGAGTGTGAGGGAGAGAGGGAAAAAGTGTCCAGCAGGTATTCAAAGCCCATCATTCATCCAGCCTTCACAGTTTTATCTTTTCTAATTCCAGCTCCTCTCATTCCTCCAATATATCCCATCCATCTAGCCTCTCTCTCTTTTATTACTCCTTCTTTTCCCCTTGCTTAATCTCTTTCCCTCTCCATCTTCATCTGTCTCTCTCTCTCTCCTCCATCTCTCTCTCTCTCCCCCCTCCATCTCTCTCTCGCTGAGAGAGATGTCTGTCTGTCTGTCTCTCTCTCTCTCTCTCTCTTGCTCTCTCTCTCGCTCTCTCTCTCTTTTCTTC
>OMKN01065558.1:0-10134 GCA_900302345.1 Melanonus zugmayeri
TCCATAGCCTTCTGTAGTCTTAATAATAAACATGATTCAGTCTCGGAAGCTAACTACCGGATTATCTTCCTAATTCTAATAGTAAAATCAACACAAAGTTTTTATTACATTTACATTTTTATTTCCAAAAAACGCTGTACCGGGTTTCACCGTCCAATGTAAGTCAATGGGGGGGAGAAAAAAACACTACTTTGGATTATCAAGTCTGAATCTACGGAGCAACTATTGAAGATATCTACCAATATTTGGAGTTACATCATGGCAAGGTAACTACACAACCCAAACCTAACAAACTTTAATGATGCTTTAAACTGTCATCGTCACGTCTCAACTTCGGACTTACGAACCAACATATACAATTGATTATACTACATTTCTTGACTCGAGATGTACGATGTTTCCAAATCATATACTATACATAGAAAGCAGAACTCACCTCCATGATTCCCCTTCACTCACGCGGTTGTTCTTCCTCCACCAGGGATGGGGGGGCTGCAGCCGCGTCCATCCTGTGTGCCCAACCCCTGCCACCCAGGGGTGCAGTGCATGGAGACCCCCGAAGGTGTGAAGTGTGGGCCCTGCCCCGATGGCATGGTGGGCAATGGAACCCACTGCACAGATGTGGATGAGGTGAGACCACCAGAGACCCGAGTCCAAGTGGTGTCTCCTCAGGACTTGGCCCTTTTGATGCATTATTACTTGGGGCATGTTTTGTAAAATCTGCATAACTTGTTCTAATTGGACCATAATGACCCAGGTTCACCTCTGACCCGCCGTACTCCCCTAGGCCCCAGGATAGTTTTGACCTGTGCTTCCTGTCTGCAGTGCACAGTCATGCCGTGCCACATGGGCGTCCGCTGCATCAACACGGCCCCTGGGTTCCGCTGCGGGGCCTGTCCCGCCGGCTACATGGGGCCCCAGGTCCAGGGGGTGGGGCTCGCTTACGCCGCCAGTAACAAGCAGGTGAGCCTTTACTGGAAGATGCTCACCATTAGGACTAAGCTCACTTCAGCTCACTAACAATGATAATAAACATTTATTAATTGAAACGACATATGTTATACTCTCTTATTAGGGAGACAAGAAAGTCTAGTGGTTAGGGTGTTCGATTCCCAGGTCGAAAGGTACTGGGTTTGAACCCCCATGTCTGCTAAATTAGTAAATAGTAACCCTTAGGTTCCTTACACGGATGTTATTTTCTGTTCCTATCTGAAGGTGTGCAGGGACATTGATGAGTGTGAGAATCCCAAGCACGCTGGATGTGTGGAGAATTCAGTGTGCATGAACACACCCGTGAGTATCTCCCTACCAACTTAAAGAGCAACCAAACGCTGGAATTAAAAACCCAGGAACAGCGCCATCTGTAGCGGAACATGTGTCATTACAGCTGACAACTGAACTGAATAGAAGAACCTCTGAAAGAATTGCTTTCTTTATGATACTGCCCCAATTCTGATCTCCATGTTATTAACAGTAAGTGGTGTGTGTGTGCGTGTGTACTGTATTATTGTGTGTTATCAGGGCTCCTACAGGTGTGGTCCCTGTAAGAAGGGTTACATCGGGGACCAGAAGCAAGGCTGCAGGCCGGAGAGGGCCTGTGGGAACGGCCAGCCCAACCCCTGTCATGCCAGCGCTGAGTGCATCGTGCTCCGGGACGGCAAGATAGAATGTCAGGTAGAGGAAGAATAATCTGAATATTTAGGGGGCCAAGCACTGAAAGTGCGAGGCACCCTATTGTAATTGGTGGTTTTATTATTAGGGGGCCAAGCACTGAAAGTGCGAGGCACCCTATTGTAATTGGTGGCTTTCGTTTCTTTTTTTTCCTTAGTCTGCAATGGAAGTCTATGGCAGCACCTATAACCGACTGGTCGGTTTTTACAGAACTTTGAACTTTGGTGGTAAAGGGTCATGCTAAGAGGCTATGGAACAAATTTTACATCGCTAGGCCAAACGGGGCATGAGATATGCCTGTTCAAAGTTTGCGTTTTTAATCGGTTGCTATATCAAATTTGTAGCCTCTTAGCATGACCCTTTACCATCATGCAAAGTTTCGTAAAAACCGACCAGTCGGTTATAGGTGCTGCCATAGACTTCCATTGCAGGGTAAGGAAAAAGAAAAAGCCACCAATTACAATAGTTGAAAGTGGCTCAATTTCAAACAGGCCTATCTCATGCCAGGTTGGTTTTTACGAAACTTTGCATGATGGTAAAGGGTCATGCTAAGAGGCTATGGAACAAATTTTACATCGATAGGCCAAAAGGTGGCGCTATAGCAACCGATTGAAAACGCAAACTTTGAACAGGCATATCTCATGCCCCGTTTGCCCTAGTCATGAAACTTATCTCCTCCTAGGAATATTCAGCAATCTGTATGAAACTTGGCAGACGCAATCTAGGCACCGATATCTACAGTTACATTTCGGCAAAAGTTTGAAAAGTCAAAAAAACGGAGCCGCTATGAGCCAATGAAGATTGCGGAGAGCGTGGCTTTTCACATAAAGGTGTATAACTTCTGAACGATTGTACTGAACACCACAAAACGTTGTAGGCATACCACCACATATAACTCCCTCCATTATTGGCCAGATCAAACAAAATGGCGGCGCTAGAGAGCTCATTTCCGAAGAAGGGCATGCCTAGTGGCCACTGGAGAAAGATGAAGCTGATTGGCCACAGGGTGGCGCTATAACAAGTGGCTAAATTTCAAACAGGCATATCTCATGCCACATTTGAACTAAATTCATAAAATTGTGCACTAAAATGCTATGGCTTGTTGTGCAAACTGTGCTCGTGGCTTGGTCCCCGGCATTGCTGCTTGCAGCTATATTTCTCCTTATTTTGCCCCACTTTCTGGCACATGAATCAGACTTTCCAGAACTATAATAACTGTTATAACAGATTTTTGGAAAGCTCATATAAAATAGTGCACTGCGTGAGTTCATTAAATGTTTTGTGTTTTCTAACTGTCCGAACAGTGTGGTGTGGGGTGGGCAGGTAATGGCTACCTCTGTGGACCGGACACCGACATCGACAGCTTCCCTGACAACAAGCTGGAGTGTCCAGAGAGGAACTGTGCTAAGGTGAGACACTGTCCTCATAAACCTGTCTGTCCATAGAAACCGACAGGCAGACATCAAAAAAAGATATCAAGCCCTGCAACAAAAAAAAACAATATTGACTTATTGAAGTCTTTGACAAGATAGATCTCTCAGTATTGGCTTAAAAGCAATGTCTAAGTTAAATAGTCTGAATTGGCCACCAAATTATGTATATCTTGTTTCCCAGGACAACTGTCTGACGGTCCCCAACTCGGGCCAAGAAGACGCCGATCGCGACGGGATGGGAGACGCTTGTGATGAAGATGCTGATGGAGACGGAATCCTCAACACACAGGTTCAGAGTTCACTTCCTTTACTGTACGTCTCCCATCAGTTGAAGGAACTTCATTGGTTGTTTCGGGAGTTACACTATTTCAGAAAGTCAAGCTAGTTTGGCGACCGGATGTGTGCTGGTTGGGATGCTCAGCTTGTTCATGTTGTCTCCTCACAGCAGCTCAATTCTAAACTAAGCTGAACCAGTCCAGTAAATCAATCCCAGATCCATTCAGAGCATAATGTCAATCAGCAGCTCTTCATGTAGAAAGACCCATGGCTTCTTCTTCATGTTTTTCCTGACAGGACAACTGTGTTCTGGTGCCCAATGTGGACCAGCGCAACGTGGATGAAGACGACTTCGGGGACGCGTGTGATAACTGCCGCGCCATCAAGAACAACGACCAGAAAGACACGGATGTGGATAAGTTTGGAGATGAATGTGACGAGGACATCGATGGAGATGGTTAGTACACAATGATAGAGGCCACGGTGGTCTCTACCACCGCTACTTTGCAAACAATTGATCTTTTCCTGTTTTGATCCATTATACTGAGGACATATTCGTTATCTTATTACATACACAAACACATATATGTAGTCCTATATGTGTATCTGTACAACCTGAGTACATGAGGTACAAATTATGCCACTGTATGTGTAAGAATGATATATCTAGGTAGTAAACAATCTACTTAGATTACTACTTGGACTATACACATTAAAAAAAGCTAAATTAATGTACACATTAAATACAGCCAATCACCACGGCCTATAGAGTACTATTAAGACACAAAATCCTAATATAGAGTCCTAACAGTACTTTATATAGGAGTACTCTGCAGGATATTACAGTACTGTCTCTGTAGGAGCACTCTGTGTACTATATGACCAGACCATATTTAACCCCACTGTCGGTGATCGCAGGGATCCTGAACCACAAGGACAACTGCAAGCGCGTTCCCAACGCTGACCAGGTCGATCGGGACGGCGATAAAGTTGGCGATGCCTGTGACAGCTGCCCCTACGTCCCTAACCCCGACCAGGTACTAGCACCACCCCGCCCGGAAGGAGACAAACACGAACCAAACACACTCTCCTTAACCCCAGGCACAACACCGAACGCAGGTCCTGTGAGACACTGGATAGGTCATATTTGCATTTAGTCATTTAACAGCCTTATCTTTCCACTTTAGTTTGGATGCGTGAATGTATTCACAAGGGCCTCCATTGAGAGGCACATACAGTAGAAGGGCATTATGGGTATTATCACCAGTCATTAACAGCGCTCTAACTTTCCTCCCCAGCTGGATGTGGACAACGACCTCATTGGGGATCCCTGTGATACCAACAAAGACAGGTAGCCTACTGCCTCACCCTGAGACACCTGGCTAAACATTTATTAACAATTATATTGAGTCACTTAGCAGATGCTTTTATCCTAAGAAACTTACAGGTGAGGCTGTCAAATCTCAAAACGTATAATGAATATTGTAGTAACTACATGAATTGTGATGCATACAGGGGTTGCATAGTCTAGTGGTTAGGGTGTTCCTCGATCCCTGTTGTCAGTCTACTTGTAGGCATCCTTGAGCAAGATATTGAACCCTGACATGTAACTGAAGTCACTTTGGATGCTTAAATAGTAAAGCAGTGGCATTTCTCTAAAAAAAACAACAACAACTGGTCAGAGTGCAGAGTAGTTAAAGGGTTCAGGTATCTCCTAACACTCATGAACAGCAGGAGGAGAAGGACAACGTCTCTTCTAGTCGTTTCATTGGGATCCAATTCACAGGTTTAATGACCACTATAAGCCAAGGCTGGTGGGGTTGTCCTGCGGTACCTCAGCTCAGTGTAGGAACAACATAGAACAGTAGTAGACAACATATACCTCAATACATAGATGGATAGACATGATCCAACATAAGGAAGTGAGGCGAGCGGTGGATGCTTCCATGTTTGTGAATTATCCCATCCGATGATTGTTATTTTCTTTTTCTTGTTTTTTATTTCTTTCACTATATAATGGAAATTAACTGTAGATATCTGATCTGTATTTGCTGAACTTTATATATATATTTATATATATATTTATTTTATTATTATTATTTTATTTTTTTAATGACGCAACAAATGTAACAATAACTTCTGGGTGGTGGTGGTGGTTTCCACAGCGATGGCGACGGTCACCAGGACTCACGGGACAACTGCCCTGCGGTGATCAACAGCTCCCAGCTGGATACGGATAAGGACGGCCAGGGGGACGAGTGTGACGACGATGACGACAACGATGGAGTCCCGGACCTCCTCCCCCCCGGCCCCGATAACTGCAGACTCATTGCCAATCCCCTGCAGGAGGACTCAGATGGTATCCGTCCGTCTGGTCTCTCTGTCTATCAGTCTGTCTGGGTGTGTCTGTCTGTATGTCCTTCCGTCCACCTATCTATCTATCTATCCATCTGTCTATCTGTCTATCTATCTGTCTGTCTGTCTGTGTATCTGTCTGCCTGTCAATCTATCTATACATTTGTCTGTATCTCTGTCTATCTGTCTTGGAGTGTGTGTGAGTGTATGTCCTTCTGTCCGCCCATCTGTCTCATCCTGGTGTTGCCCTACCTGTGTGTCAGGTAATGGCGTGGGGAACGTGTGTGAGAAGGACTTTGACAACGACACCATCGTGGACACCATCGACGTGTGTCCGGAGAACGCAGAGGTGACGCTGACCGACTTCCGGGAGTACCAGACAGTGGTGCTGGACCCCGAGGGAGACGCCCAAATAGACCCCAACTGGGTGGTCCTCAACCAGGTGGGCATGAAGCATAGATACAATAAGATATACTTCATTAATCCTAGGGAATTCAAGTATTACATCAGAAAGTACAGAATAGTAAAAATTGTCAAAGTTATCGGTAATCGTGGTAATCAGTAGACAGTAATCTGAATGTAAAAGAGATTTAAATAAATAACAATATGCAAAGAACTATAAAAAATATACGAAAAATATATCTTTTACATTTAGGAGACATAACAATTAGGAGAAACTAAATGTAAATACAGCAGAATACAAATGTAAATTTTATTGACAAGTTTTAAGTGTTAACTTTTAAGTGTAAACCCTTAAAAGTTCAAATACATCATAAACATATATAGAGTTATCTTCTGTCTATTGGTTATTATGGAATGCACTTTTAATGGTAAACCCAACTAGTTGGTTCAGTTTCCTGAAAGTTAAATGGATAAGACCTGGTCTCTGAGCATTTGCACCAACATGAAACCCAACCCATCTCTCTTCCAGGGAAGAGAGATTGTCCAAACCATGAACAGTGACCCTGGACTGGCAGTTGGTGAGTCCAGACGCTAGAGATTAACTGCGGTCAAAGCATCCTAAAATACCCAGAGTGCATTGCAGGCAGGCATGTGTTGCCCCTTGAGGAATGGCCCCTCTAATCTCTCATGCTATTCACAGCCAATGAGATTATCTCAAACTGATGACCTCATTAATAAAATATATCTACTGTATATCAGGAGTGATATCAGTGTAGATTCTCAACAGATTGTTTGAGAATCAAACATTTGGTGGTTCTTGTGTCCCCTTGCAACTCAAGATACCTGGGTTTGATTCCCGGCCCTGCATGGTCTGTGTGGATTTCTCATATTATCCCCATATATACAGTATTAGTAGGTTTGATCCCACCTCTACAGGTTCAGGCCAAGTAGACACCCTTAGCTGCAAGGTGTGTGTAATCCTGCAAGTGATTGGTGTCCCATTTAAAATGTCTACTCCCCTTGCATCCATAATCCAAATACTTTGAAAGCAGATGGATTGATTGCATATTGATGCATATGTACTGTACAGGTATTACATGTATTGAAAGACCAAACACACCTCACTGTGTTTGTCTGGCCTCTCTTTCTTTGCGAAGGTTACACTGCGTTCAGTGGCGTGGATTTTGAAGGGACGTTTCACGTGAACACTGTGACGGACGATGACTATGCAGGGTTCATCTTCGGCTACCAGGACAGCTCCAGCTTCTACGTGGTGATGTGGAAGCAGGTGGAGCAGATCTACTGGCAGGCGAACCCCTTCCGGGCTGTGGCTGAGCCAGGCATTCAGCTAAAGGTTGTTTGCTTCACTTTTTTAATTCCTATTTTTTCTTTCCAAGGACATTACTAAAATGTCTGTGCAATAGGACAATCTTTAAAAGGCCAATGAGTACTTTTTTGGCTGCATACCTTAATTTGTAGTTTCTGGCAGAAACAATTATGGATGTAGACTCACCCTTAGTATTTGAAAAATACCTTTATGGTAGTCGAGAAAAAATAAGAAATAGGAAATGTACTTTTTGGCAGTTAATGAATACATTCACAGGAATTCAATACATTCCTTGAAGTTGTTCAAGATATGCCTTTAAGACATTGATGACATGCCTTTAAAACATAATTTAGCAAACTAGGACATTTGGCATTCTTTCATTTCACAAAGTAAATCCATAATCATCCATGGGCCAGGTGCTGGAAAACAGCCTCAACTCCAGTTTGAACCTGAGTAAGAAACAGGCTAATGTCCAACAGGAAATTATTATTCATTTTATTATAATTTATTATTATTCATATTCTTCTATGATATAAAAAATATATTATTACATAATAAGGAATATTATAAAACCATTTTAACACAAACTGACCTATTTCACATATGGAATACCCGGCTACCACGGACCAATGTGTTTTTTAAAATAATTTACAATCCTCAAGAGGGTGGACATGTACCTCAATGACCCTGTGACCTTTTGACTAGGCCGTCAAGTCGACCACGGGACCGGGGGAGAACCTGAGGAACTCTCTGTGGCACACAGGAGACACCTCGGACCAGGTGAAGCTGCTGTGGAAAGACGCTCGTAACGTGGGCTGGAAGGACAAGACCTCGTACCGCTGGTTCCTCCAGCACCGGCCTGCCGACGGATACATCAGGTACAGAAACCACCAAACACTATGGTCACTCCCAGAATCTCTCCAAGAACATCTTTCTCCTTGATGGAGCGTGGAACAGTAACCCGTTTCAGAAAGCTCCTCCTGCCTTTCTTAAAGATCTCGTATGCTTGGCGAAAGGGTTTTTAAAAATGTTTCCACGCTCTGTTTGGAAGTATTGAGATGTGAGGAAACCCATAAAAACCTGCAATTGTTGTCAAGTTTACAACAAGGATAAGCAGACGCTATACCTGTTTGCAGGTATAGTGCAGGTACTATGGGGTTCAAACCCAGAACCTTTTGACTGAGTCAAACAACCTAATCACTACTAGACTATCCTGCCCTGTCCATACTCTGGATAAGATGGATGGATGGAACAGTCACATCTTCTGGATGATAACCATTATCTATCAATCCTTAATCGTCTGTTTGTGAGTCTGCCAATACGACCCACTCTCCATGTTTTGAACAGGGTGCGTTTCTTCGAGGGAACGCAGATGGTTGCGGACACGGGCATCATCATCGACACGACCATGAGAGGGGGGCGGCTGGGGGTCTTCTGCTTCTCCCAGGAGAACATAATCTGGGCCAACCTCCGATACCGCTGCAATGGTATGTCCTTAGAGAAGAAGAGGAGTAGTAGTAGTAGTAGTTGGCGATAACATTAGAAAGTATTAAGAAGACACTCAGATCTAACTTCATGGACTGCATTGATTTGGGTTTGTTGTAATGGTTGTTTCTTATTGGATTAAATAATGCATTGACCTGCATTGCACCAATTGGAGCCGATCAGAAACTGCAACGACACACATTCTCCACCAATGAAACATTACAATGTGTTCATCGAACTTGGTACTGAAGTATAACCTTGCTTTTGTTTGATTTTTTTTTTTTTTTTGACTGCCTCCAGATACACTTCCTGAGGACTTTGAATCATACAGAGGCCAGCAGGTTCAGCTGGTTTCCTAAGCAACAGAACCGATGGAGGCCAGGGAATTCTGGGGACCTGATTACACCAAAAACTCCAAAGATTAAAAGATGACATGTCTTTATAATTTCTAAATGCAGAATAAGTACATTGTGGATGGAGAAGAAATATAATTGTGAATCCTGTATTTTTTACATTTTGTATGCGTTTTATTTTGACATTAAGTCTATGCTAATGTTGACCTTTTGATGTTCCCATTTCTTTTTCAAGTCATTGCCAAAAATAAATAGAAATGTCCATCTTGCACCTTTAGCTTTTCCTTGTCAGGTGAAATAGTTATTTGGAAGATGTAAGAGTTGTCGATGAATAATAATGTATTTGGTAATATTTTGTGTATTTGTGTGTTTATTGTGTGACCCAAACCTATGCCTAAATTTGAATATTTAAAAATACTGCAAAGCATTTCATAATGTAGCTGTAGATGCACATAATGAATAAAGTGAAAAGCAAAAAAGTGTCAACACTTTTGCTTCTTAATGTCGGGTTTTGAATTGTATTTAAAGATCGAAATTGCAATATACTGCAAAATAATTCTAACTTCACCGTGCAGCAATGGGGTTAAAAGTGCCTTAATGATCTCGAGCCTTTGTGCATTTCCGACACTGTGATGTAAAATGACACCGGACATTTTGAATCGCTATATTCTGCCAGAGTATGGCAGAATATAGCCATACTCTATAGTATCTGAGTATGTACAGAGAAAAAGTCTGTCGTTCACATTCATTTGGTTAACATTTTCTTTTATATAATAAACAAACGGTTTACAGGAGGAGATTCACACGGCAACAAATAAATACTACAGAACTT
>OMKN01065559.1:0-24463 GCA_900302345.1 Melanonus zugmayeri
TGTAGTCTAGCTTCCTCTAATATTCTTTCACTAGGCTTCTAAAATAAATGCACCAGAAGGAATGCACAATGCCCCTTTAGCCCCTTAAATGACAAGGACAATGTAGGCCTGAAGAACAATGCCCCATGATGTTCGTAGTTAAAGTTACGAGACGAGATGAAGGCTGCTGCTGCTATTATCTCATTATACAAGGTTATGGCTTTTCTTGTCAATCAAATAACAGATCGATTCTTCACAAGGACGGCACTGCAGGAGCTGCCACTTTGATAGCCTCCCATCAATCCTGTGCCTCTCCAGCCGTGCATGCACTTTTCCACTTTTCCACTCTTTTTCTGTGTTCCTCATTTGAGATTTTGGGGCGATGAGAACATCATCAAAAAGAAGCAAGTGATAGGCTCTACTCTGTGTCTCTGTGCCTGAGAGATTAATGACAGGAACAGGGTGGAAGTACCTCAAGTACTGTGGGCGGAGGTGATTTAGTGGCCCCTGTGAAGCTTAATAGTCACATATTTTCTCTGAATCTACATCCTGCTGTTGACTCTGGTTGACTGATGAGATCTCCAACATGGTGGATGGAAATGGATATATCTTTAACTTGAATCTCCCAACTAGGATCACTGTCCTGATGGTGGGGACACCTTGAAGACATTACGTAGGAAGACATGACTTGTCCCTCATGAGGCCACACACAAACTGCACATCGCTCACCACTTCTCTCCTTTTCCCAACCCGTTTGTCCTTCAGACTGATCCACTGAGGCCATATGGAACAGGTCATGCTTTCTAGAAGTTCACTGATGTTTACTTAAAAGTTTTTAATTAAATCTTGGAGTGAAAACTGCCAGATGGCACCGTGGTACAGTTGTGGTAACGGGTGTCTGATTTTCAACAATACTGACTTTTTTATTTCTCAGCCATTTCCAGACTTTTACCATCATCTGGAGGCTATACAGGTATTTTGTTTACATATAGCGGAACAGATTGCCTGGCTGTTTTATAACCCATCTAGTCGTTCCACTGCTTTACTTTACTCTTTACATGATATTTAATTTGGTGTTCGTTCTTCAAACTCTTTTACAACCCCTTCTTTGATTCGCTTACGTCATTGAATTTGAACATCTGGTTTCTTTATGGGCACATAGTTTTCTTCATGCCATACAACACAGTATTCTGTGAACCTGAAATCATTTGCAGAATTAGTTTTCCCCACTGCGGGGTAGTTGACTAGGCCAGTTTTTTATGTGAAAATGTCAGTTTTCTGTGTTATTGTGTTTAAATTGTCTTTCTTGTCTACTGGGAAATGTCTTGGCAGGAGTTTCAACAGAATATGAAAATGTTGACATTCTTTTCATAGCCATTTAATATGCAATCAGTTGCGGCTGATTGGGTCAGTGCTTCATAATTAGCTTAATAAACCGGGTTTTGTTATTTTATACATTGGCAGAATCCGCTTTGTTCGTGTTCGTTTGTGTGCTAAAAGTGTGACTTTGAGATCTGTTTCGCCATGCAATGTAAGTCAATGGGGGAGAGAAAAAAACACTATTTTGGATTATCAAGTTTGAATCTACGGAGCAACTATTGAAGATATCTTGCCAATATTTGGAGTTACATCATGGCAAGGTAACTACACAACCAAACCTCTACCAAACTTGAATGATGCTTTAACAGCTGAAAAGGTGGGTGTGGAGTGTGTGTGGTTGGTGGCTGGTTTAAGCAGCCTCACCTGGCCCTAATCAGGCTGATTAGACTCTGGGGCTGGGTGAGGCTGCACACCTGTGGTGCAGCTGGTAATCAAAGCCCATAAGTTAAACCAGCCGTCACCACACACATTCAGGACAGAATGCTACATGTCAGCAAGCTACCACCTGCTCTGGCAAACAATCCATTTGTTTATCTTTGCAATAAACTGGTTTTCATCATCCACCTGTGTCCTGTCCTTCAGACGGGCCCTGCACAAGCCACTTTCACTGGCAGGTAGCGGGAGATTTGCTACAGTGGGTCTTTAACCAGGCTTTGAAACAAGAGACAGAGTTTGCACTCTTTATATCCTCAGGTATGAATACATTTGGTATAAAACCCCTGAAAAAGTTGCAGTTTTGCTGCAGAGCTGAGTCAATATTGTCTAATGCCAAAATAGTTCAATTGAAAATGTGGTGAGTCCTTCCTCACTCCCCCTGCTTGTGCCACACAATTGAGCATAATATTGTGTTTGGAAGGTATCTGCTTGGGTAGTGGTGATTTGTTTTAAACACAAAATTGTCTATTTCCTTGTCAATGGGTGAGTGATGGGTGGTTGCAAATAGGTTGTATCAAAGTCCCTGCTACTAGCCACTCCAAAAGTGGCTTGTTCAAGGCTTCTCCAGAGGACAGGACATGGGGTGATTTTGAAGCCGGTTCATTGTAAAGATGCACAATGAATTGTTTGCAGAGCAGGTGGTAAGAGCTGACATGTCAGGGCTCTACATAGGTCAATATTACTTTTCAATGAAGCCAACATCTAGCAATTGGAGAACTGCCTTGCTTGACAGAAGCCACTATTATTGCTGAATGAATTTCCAGAGTACACAGAGTAAAGGGTGTGTCCATGCTGCTTTCTATTCATACCAACATTACATTTCTTGAGATTCAAGGGGAAATGTTCTCGCTCACTTGACTGAATGCCAACCTAATTACCGGAGGCCTATTGAACACCTGGCATTAACATGTATACTTGATTTTGACTGAATGAATCAATAATGTAATGTGATTTGCAATGGGTCTGCAACATATGGTAAATATACGAAACCCAGAAATGCATTATTTATATACATTTATTTGAAATACAAAAAGTGCTATCACTGGCTTTAGAACAATATGAAGAACTGAAGCAGTTATGACTTCCTAGACCCTACCACCTCCATTATGTAATGTAATGTTAATTTCCAATGGAAAGAGCGATCCAATCTCAATATGAATACAGGCTACCCACATTAATGCAGGATGCAATCCGAATCCAGTTAAAACACAACTACGGCACACATTATGCATGCAACATTTTGTGCTGTAAATGGTATCATATGCAAATACTTATGTGTGAGTGACAGCTCAGTATATGAGCTTTTTCAATAGGGATCATAATACATTGCATACAATGCATCCTGAATTTCCTGTCTGGGATTAATAAGGAATATTTTATCGTATATTAATTGCATGTGAAACAGTTTTTTACTTGTGATTGAAAGTAAAACCTTCAATTAAACTATTTATTACATTTTCAATCAAAGTACTAATAATTAGTCACTAGTAATTATTTTACCAGTATGAATGACAAAATCTTGAATTGTCTAAAAATAGTATGTCAGAAGCAAAAGAGAACGCATGTGCTTATCTCAAGATGTCCAGGGCTTCTCCTCAAGTGTAAGTCCTATCAAGACCTGCACTGCTCTCCTCAGTCTCCTTTGACACAGAGCAATTAAAATCCAATTCTCTTCAGGTGGCTGGAACTTGCTGAGTTCACTAATGGACAAGATTAAAAACTATGACCATGTAGCTTACAATGCATGCTAATGTTCTTTTTAGGACAGAATGGGGAGTTTGTATGAAAAAAAGTATCAAACAAAACAAAGAAAAAGAAACACCTCTAAAATTGGGTACTGGTTGATACTGTAGCAGATACAGTAGTTTCAGAAAGAAAAAGGACAATATATAATTATTTTGAAGATGAAAGTAAATATTATATAGTATGTTCATACATAATCCAGGATTATGCATGCAATAAATTATTTCATCAAAGAGTATGAATGGGGTTAAATTAATTAATTCATACATTTCTCAGTTTGCTAATTTTTTTGGTACATCTTCCCATGATGCTGAAGATTGAACTTTTGACCCAGTACCCTCATATTTTTCTAGCCAGAAATTACTTCTCCCTCAACTTTGTAACAAACACATATTACTGTTCAGTCTTTTTTTCTAGAAAATCTTTCATTTTCGATCATAAAACGTGAATTTCATCCCAAAAGAGGCCTGAAGGAAATCAAAGGAAGGAAGGCAATAAAATAAAATACATTTGGTTGATATGCAGTTTAGTTAATATATGTTTGCTGCATGTTTTTAGTTAATCCTAACTACTATGTCTCCGAGGTCCACTTCCTGGTTCTGTTTGGTTGCCATGGAAGTGCACACCTGAGAATGCTGCCTACTGAAATGTATTCATTGTTTATTGGACAGAACCAAGTGAAACAAAATGGAGGGAGGGGGTGTATTATTATTTATTAGTGGTATTAGTGGTTCCAAAAAATGGTTGTATCATGTATATAATTTGGTGAACTGCTGACCTAAATCCTTTAGATAAGGGCTGTTCAATGTAAAGCCTTACACTTGATGAAGCGGGATGTGAACACAATCCCCATACTGAGGATAGAGGAGACATCATCTGGAGGAGTCATGTGGTCTAAAAACTCCCTTCAAGCAACATATTCCAGAAGTGGACATCCAGGAAGAGGGGGTTACAGGAACGGGGGTACAGATACTCCATCCCAACGGGGAGGAGCTGGAGAAAATAACAGACATGGGTTCCACTGCCAACATGGTTTGCAGCCAATGTCCAGTTCCAGATAAGTCCAGGGAGTGAAGGGGTAATCTCAATAACCTCAGAGATAACCTATAGAGACTCTTTGGAGGGGTGTGAACTTGAGTAAACAGAAACACCCCCACACCACCCGGTGGTACCAGTCCCTCAGCTCCCTGGGCAGGTTGGGAGGGGCGTTGCTCAATCAGCTCTTCTCAAGTTGGCAGATGGGGGTGACATTGAGATGATGAACCTGATCATGATTGGCTGTGGCTTGGCAGTGGCCGGAGGAGACCCGGGTGGTAAGTCTGGTACCAAGCCTCCAAGGGAAGGTGTTGTGGAAAAATGTATCCTAATAATATTATATGATATATTATATGATATATCCACACATTATATGAGCCTCTTTACTTTATTACTAGTTAATGGATAGATAAGCCTACCAGTTGGTACAGTCCACTGGGTAGGCTGGTAAACTGATCTATCCATCATACATCTGGGTGGACACTCCCACTTGTGATGTCACTAGAGGGTAGATTTTGACATGGCTTGTAATGGCTAATCAACATCCCACCTGGTAGTAAAATAGGGGCCTTTTAAGGAATTTACACAACAAAGAAGAGAGGGGGTTGACATGTATCAGACTTCTTGACTATCAGACTTCTTGGCTGCAGTGGCGATACAAATGCTAACTAACAAAACACTTTTCAATTGGAGAGAGGGAGTGAGCTATCTCTAGGTGCAAGGATCATTTATAAAAAAGTGGCTGAACTGGTTTAACACTCAAACAAGATTGTCATTATTATACACATTTTCATTTAAATAAAGAGTGAGATGATTCATGCTGCAAATGTTTGCTGTACTTTTCTCTGTCTCTGTCTCTGTCTCTGTCTCTGTCTCTCTCTCTCTCTCTCTCTCTCTCTCTGTTGGATGAGAACATAAGTAGTTGCATATACTGCACAATAATTATGTTTGTCTTCTTGGCTGTGGGTGTTTGGGCACTGGATTGATACCTGCTTGATGTACGGTCAATTAATGTTGCTCCAAGGCTCTCAAAAGCATTTTTCTATTCTCTCTCCAGCACCATCTACTGACATTTGGTCTGTGCGTACTACTCCATCAGAAACCATACCATCCCATTAGATTGGATAAACACGTTTTTTTTCGATCTCTGTGAAAAATAATCTGCGACTTAAAAAGGACCTGTGCTGAACAAGATGTGACAATACGCCCACCACCAGGGTGAACACTATGGGCTCCCAACTAAATGTCCCCCAAAACGAATTCCCCTGTTCAGGCTTTTCCAAGGTGTAACCTTAAAACATTGTCAGTTAATAAGAGGATGAGAGGTATTACTGGGTTTTTTCATGTATGTATTTCTGTTTGTGTAAAGTGAGATTATCTTTAGCACATTATAACCATATGCAAAAACAGATAATGGCTTCCATATATTAACGAGACAAGCTTGATAGTCCTTCTTGCTTTGTATTAAATAGACCTAAATACAAAAACAATTCAGCGAATAAATAATTATATCAATTAAAACACATTTAGGACCCACAGACAATATTCACAAATAAGTGAGAAACACTTATTTCCACCATCTCCAAATGTTTTGACATGATGGTGGGGAATGGATCAGTTAGGACCTGCAGGCATTATGTTATCTTGCCGTGGAGATGATGATTGAAATGGGTCGTCCTCTAAAGAGCCGCGATCCACCTGAACTCGCGCCCTCGTGCTGAACAAGTGACAGCTCTACAGGGTCACTGCGAGACGCCGCCTTACAGAGACGGCAACGAGTCGGTAACCGGGGAACTTCAGAGGGCTCCCCCTGCCTCGGCTGTAGGCTGTACGTCCACGCCGGTCGATCGCGATCTCTCTCTACCTGATCACCTCACTTTCAAGGCATTTTTTCAGCGTGTATCCGCCGAATCACTGGAATCCCACGGTTCTGTTCCGTATAGATTTTGTAGGTATTGCTATTTGTCTATATGTCCTCGTAGGCTCTAACGTACAGCAAGGCGGAATATGTTCTGTGCTTCACATCTGCGGTAACGCAGATACTATTTGTTTTCAGTTTTAATTGCGCGCTCTCTCAGTGGATTTGATGAATGTGTGATTGGATGTGATGCCCATTTATATAATCGACCGAAAATTTCCCGAAACACCTGGTAAGTCGTGAATCCGCTGGCCCAACAGCGTATTGTAGCGCGAAATATTATTGTACAAATGTGTGTGAGTGTATTTGTGTGTGCCCGCACGCGTGCGTGTGACGCGCCTGTGTGTGCGAGTCCGCTTGCTTTTGTGCGTCTGCGTTTGTACGCGCGGCTACCCGGCGGCCACTATTAATTTCGCCAGGTTGATGTGTGTGTGCATGTGTGTGTTTGTGTGTGTTTGCGTGTGTGCGCATGTGTCCTAAAAGTAATAGTTCTACGAAAGGCATGCACTAGTTGATCGTCCCTTGGACTTTGCAATGTGCAACAGGAGATGGGGATTTGGCTTTTAATCAACTGCATGGTGGATGTCTTTTGGTTTGACTCAGTCGCAGCTGTTTGGGTCCAAACTGTTAAATGGTAAATTTAAGTAAAGTACAAAAAAAAACCCTACTGTATTTTTAAATTCAAAGTAGCCAACCTGGTGACCTGCAAAACGACCTAATAGACCCGATGGTCAGGTCCGTTTAACGACACGTGTAAAGCTACGTCTTTCCACTAGGCTAGAATTGTATTCCCAACAAAAGGCTTATCTTAAGTCAAGTAGGCTACACCTAATTAAAGAGAAAAAAATAATTAGGTGGATGGTCATTTCTCTTGTCTATCTTGAATGATGGGCCCGATGTCAAGATATTTGCGACGTCTCGAGGTAAGGGGTCTGTTTATACCATACAGCTTTCCATTGTAACAGACGGGGAAGCGATGAAAAAAGACACCTCGAGACAGACGCACCGTGGTGAGTGAATTATAAAGGTGGTGATCACGCGTTGCAATTGCGCGTGTTTTTGCAGTTACACTCCCAATGAGTCTGCTGCGCGCTATACGAGAACAGCGGTTCTGTGTTAGAGGAGGGCTCCCCGAATATCGCACATGCCCCCCCCCAAAAAAATAACTACCGCTGGACTTCACATAAAGGCAAAGTCACTGTTTCCCGTCAAATAGCCTACAATGCGCATACGCCAGTCACACAAGGTGCACGTGCACGTACATAATTAGACACACACACACGCACTCACACACTCGCCCCTTGCGTACCACAGGGCTGTTTTTTTTGCTGTCACAGTATTATTTTTGTATTACTATCGTTGAAAATGATGTGCTTGACACGAAGTTGTTGGTCAGTGGCGAGAAAGTGATGATTAACTTGCCATGTTCCTAAGTATACAGTATTTCAAGCCCTCACTCCCTTATCTTGTCCTGCCTGGTGTGTGTGTGTGTCTATGAATGTGTGTGTGGCTTGTTTACTTTCCTTTTTAGAAAACATCAAACAATCATATTATGTTTTTTTTTCTGTCAGTTAACCATGGTAAATTACTGCAAAATCATTTAGACAGCATTTATAGCAGCTTGGTTCAGTGTAGACTTAGGGTAGGCCCTATGCCTTCGTGTTCTTTCTGTAAAGTGCTAGAGGCGCCGTGCAGCTCAAGCAGGGTTCCCGGGAGACTGTTCTAGCTGCATGTGAAACAGCAGGGATGTCTGAGCATACTGTATATATTGGTGCTCTTGGGCTGTCAAGGATGTCCACTGCGCTTCTACGCATTCCCATGAAAAGCAGGGGTTTCCCATACAGCGTTGTCCTGTTCGTAAACGTGACAAGTCCCGTCCTGGACATGTACTCTGTGTTGTGTATCAGTTTTTACCAATCAAAATGTATTTTTGAAAATGTATGTTCCTGTTTGATCTCACATCCCTAAAATACACCATTTCAGTGTCGATAAATGGCATTTGAGTTCCAGGCGAAAAGTTCTAGGTTTAATCTCCAATGTTCTACCTAAAATAAAGTAAAAGTAAAAGTAAAGTGTCTAAAGTGTCTAAAGTCTAAAGTGTCTAGTGAATGACTACATAGTAAATGAAGGAGATACAGTACGGCTACTAGGGGTGACTTATAGAGGTATACATGGCTGGTTATATGTATGCACTTATTCAAACCTGTTGTAAATCGTTTACGTTCCCTAAGAGCATGTGGCAACACGAAGCATAGTTAAGTGTGTGTGTGTGTGTGTGTGTGTGTGTGTGTGCAAAAGGGCGCTTTCGTCTTTTGTACACACACACACACACACACCCTAGTTTTGCACACACACACACCCACATATCGCAAGAAGTGTTGCAAAAATCAGTTTTGCAACACATTTATCGCAAGAAGTCAGGTGCAGATTCTTCACTTTGTTATGCGGGAGAGCAGATTTGTGAAATTGCAGTGGCCAATTCTAGAGGTTGTAGGCTAATCACCGAGTTGTGGTTGTACTGGAAAATGGACTCAATTTAAAAAAAGAAAATGGCGGAAAATGGATTACAAGTTTGAAGTTTCATTGTATTTATGTAAATATCAATCTACATGTTTTTTTCTATATCTTCACATTCAGAACACGGTGTGACTGTGAATATTGTATACAAGTGAAAATGTCAACACACATCGTATTCTACAAGTTCTCACATCTAAGTCTACAAGCTCTAGCATTTTGCAACATATTTACCTTCATAGTGTCTGTGTGTGTGTGTGCGTGTGTGTGTGTGTGAGAGAGTTAGGGGGCAATTACGAGTGTCTCTGTGTAATGAACATGAGGCTGTGTTTAATGAACACAGGAATGTAACATTCTACTCACTACTCATTCATGAAGAGGGACTTTGCCCATGGTTCTGGTGCTCACATCTTGGTCTGAGCATCACCTGACACCAACGTGTAAATGCATGTGTGTGTGTGTGTGTGTGTGTGTGTGTGTCTGTGTTAGGGAGAGAGAGAGGGAGAGAGGGAGAGAGAGAGAGTTTGTGTGAAAGAGAGGGTGAGAGAGAGAGAGAGGGGAGTGTTGCTTGTTTGGGATTAAGGATGAATTGCCTTTAAAGCCTTTCAAGTTTGTCTTAACAGTGTGTTCTATACATTTGTTGGCCTTTGAGGGGAAAACAATACTGCACAGTGGAGAAACAGGGCGAGCGAGCATAAGGAACCCAGAGTGAGTGAGCGAGCTCTTATAGTTTGTCTTTTTTTCATCCTGAGTGAAAGAATATTAAAGGGTAAGGGTGAACTTAATTTTAATATTTGCCTCTCGCTCCTCCCGCTCGTTTTTTCCCCTGCCCTACGCATCTTTTATTTCATTATTCAAATTTTAATCCAATCCTTCATTTTAAGTTCTCTTCTGCCCTTGTTCCGGCTGCAGGTGAGTTGACACAGCCAGTGGCTGACAGAGGAGAGCTGAAGATGACAGAGACCACTCACCACCCCAAGTCAGCCAAGAAACCCCGCTGGACCTCCCTGGAGATCGGGCTGGTCACCATAGTCACCCTGCTCTTCATCATTGTTGTGTCGCTCATCGTCTTGTTCGCCACGCAGAGGAATGGTATGGGGGAGTTAGTGAAGTCTGTCTCTCTGTTTCCAGCATGTACCTTTACTTTATACTTAGTAAGAGAAGGAGTATTTCTGCCATTTCGCATGATTATTATATGATTACTATTTAGTCATGCTTTTATCCAAAGTGAGCCAAAGTGCTTTTTTTAATGAGCATTAAAATGAGCATTAATGAGCATCTAGGAGTTTGGCATCAATGTTCAGGCATCAGGCATCCTTGATGCATCCTTGATGCCTTGATGCCTATGCCTACTGGCTACAGACCTTGGGGTTTGAACTCAGAACCTTTTTGACTGGAAGTCAAACACCTTAACTACCCACTAGACTATTTCAACATTAGCTGACTCCAAGTAGCCTTGACAGTGTGAGTGTGTAATGTTATAGGGAATAAATGACCCCGTGAATATGCACACACAACACAATGATTACTAAAGTACAAAGAACAACATTGGATCAGCGTTTTTTACAAGTGAATGCGTCTGATCCTGATCTCTTCCGTTCAAACTGCTGCAAAGGGACTATTACTTCCACACACAATTTTGTGAGAGTGTTTTTTAGTGGGCTCATCGTCTACTAGCACACTGTTAGAAAACTATTCATTATTTCAAGTTTCAAAGGGTCAGTAATGTTAGCATTTGAAACAATTGAACAAAACCTTTAAATTTGAATTGACATGGAATTGGCCAATTTTTCTGTCACTGAAATTAATGTGATGCAGTCTAGGATATGTTATCTTAAGACTCTTAAGTCCATCTGCTGTTCTTTATTGAATGTGATTCATCTCAGGAACAATATGATGCATTAAGGGGAATCCAAGGTGCATAAGAGACGTCTTATATTTCAAAGTCATGGTCTCCCAGGTCACATATAGTACATACATGCATATAAGGCAGGACAAGAAGACAATTAATGTCCACTTAATCAGATGAGCGTATCTGAATAAAGAAAAATCACCCCTATAAACTGATTTAGTTGTGTTCCTGCTGTGGTGTAGTTAAAATAATAATACAGCCTAAAACACTTTGGCATCATTATAAGTATATTGGTGATGTACAACGCACCCCAGGTCCTATTTTTCCGATATGTGTAATATTGTACTTTATCGTTATTTGCAATTTGTCACTGGCTGTCGTGTCAGACTTCCCGTGATTTGCTCTAATGTGCTATTTTCCTACGTTACCCAGAAGATACAACATGCCACACGGGGGATCCAGTTTCCACCGTCCCTTTGTGATAACGGCCGCGATATTAGAGAGCTGGCTAGCTCTCCCAGCCACTTGGCTGGGAGAGCTAGCCTGTCAATGCTAACATTAGTTGGCTCAGTGTGGCTGAGTTCGCTAAGCTAACTGAAAAAAAAAAAAAATCTGGGCTCCGCGCTGCCCCGCTGGGCTCCCCGCTGCCACAACAGACCAAATCGGCCGGGTTAACAGTCACTACCAGGCCGTTTCCAAAGTTGTACGGAGATCATGGCCACACCCCAAACCCGCAAAGCCGAAGTGCATTCTGGATTTACGAGGCTGCTGGCCACAGTGAAATACTACACAAAACGGTCAAATAGGACCTGGGGTGTGTTGTACATCACCAACGATGTCAAAGTGTTTTAGGCTGTATTATTCCTTTAATATCACATTCCTAATCTTGATACTGATGAATGTTGAAATTGTCATGTCAGGAGAATGTCTTTTGTTCTGCATATTTGTTTGTCTCTGCCTGCAGGTTACCTCCAACAATGGCAGGTTTGATTGGCAGGTCTATTATTCATGACAGAAAGACATGACACAAATGCTTTAAACACACCATGGTTAAAGAGTCTCTGAAATGGATAAGAAAGGAAGCTGTGACATTAAAGGGTTAAAAAAAGATGAGATGTAGGAGGCAAGTTTTTCAACAAATGACTCTATGAATGTTTTTCACAAAATAATGACCCTTTTTTCTTCCTATTTTGTCCCAGATAAAATCTGCACAACAGCAGACTGCACACAATCAGGTAAGCACCTTGTATATATATATATATATATATATATATATATATATGTGTGTGTGTGTGTGTGTGTGTGCGTGCGTGTGTGTGTACTGATCATATTATAAAATTAACGTAAAATGTACTACTTACTTGAGAATACGTCTATTCTATGTATGTACATAATTATGTTATATTATCAAAATATGCGAGTAATATGTATTTGACTATCTTTTGCCTACAATATGCCATTGGGCATATTTTTTGCACCTTTAGCATTACTGTCAGTTTGTATGTACTGTAATACATACAGTATATATTCTCAAAATTCATATAAAGTCAGTTTAATAAACAATTGTTTTCCTGGCCCAGGGTCTCACCTGCTCTCAGGTTATATAATTAGCGAGCCTAAGTCTTTGATGTTTCATCTTTCATCCGTCTTCATTCTTCTACACACAATGGCACAGATAGCTGTGAGAACAAACAGGCCATCTAACAAAACCGCAGTGTTTCTACACACTACATGGACAACAGTGAACACACTTCATTTCTGACTGGAAGGACTATAATGTCCTAGAATGTGATTGAGTGCAGACTATTTAACTTGATACTATGCCCAGAATTATGCATGCTGGTCGACTAATTACAAGTCATAATGATTTGTTTCCAAAAAACAGGATTATTCTTGCCTTTAGATATTACCATATTACCATATATTCTCTACACGTAATCATACCTTAAAGACAAGAAAATAACGTTTAGCTTTTTAGCTAACTTCTGCTAAAACAGAGAAAAGTTGTATTTGGTTTTTGTATTTGTATTTGGACTGAATCTAAACTCAGTGTGAGCAGCTTTCCACATCCAACCATGAGTCCTTTTGATCCCGTGGTCGGGGATCCTCCATCATCGATTGTTCATGATCAATACACAGATCGTTCCTAAAGTCCGGCCCCTCATACCCCATTTTATTTGGACAGACATCAGATAGCATGGCTTTGACTTATATAAACTGTGTCTTCACTTCCACACAGCCTCTCGTCTGATTGAGAACATGGACGCCAGTGTGGACCCATGTGAGGACTTCTATCAGTATTCCTGTGGAGGATGGCTGAAGAAAAACATCATCCCTGAGACCAGCTCCAGATACAGCACCTTTGACATCCTACGAGATGACCTGGAGGTTGTCCTTAAAGGTCAGACACCTTCCAACCAGGGAGACTGACACATCAGTATACACACACAAATACACACATACACACACACATGCACACAAATACACATACACACACAAACACACACATGCACACAGATACACACACACAGATACACACACAGACATGCACACACACACACACACACACACACACACACACATGCACACAGATACACACACACACACACCCACACACATCTGGGACCAAGCAACTTAAGATGTGCATTTGTGACATCAGTGTGTGATTCTAAGTGCACATAACCAACTCCGATTTCAGGAGAGTAAAGAGAAAACTTTCCATTCCACTCATTCAGTGGAATGTTTCAAAAACACATCTCGACTAATGGCTCTATGGGCAATATAACTATACTATACAATATAACTATAACTATACTTTATTTTGAAGCTCTCCTTCTAAGCCACCCCCAAGTGGCCTTCCTGGCAAATATATTTCCTGCTGTTTCTTAAACAAAGTCAACAGTTGTTGGCGTCACTTCAGCTTGTTATTAGTAATTGTGTCTGCTTACCTGGAAATATGGATTGTAATGTTCTAGTACAGAAAATTAAGAATCACAAATACATAGTTTTAATTGAATGGTTAGTTGGCAAAGGAATCTTAACTAAACATTACTTTCTACATATTGCATGATGGTAGTGACTCTGTGGTGAATCTGTGTATTGGATTGGGTGCAATTAACGGAAAGCATTAAATAGTTCCAAAAGCAGTTTGTTTAGAATGCATACTTGAATACACTGAGACATGAGACAAACAGCAAACAAAAGAAGGAGCAGAAATCGTTGCATTTCCCTTAACCTACACTTGTTTGGAAAGGTGGACTGAGGACAGGGTGACTGAGAGAGCAGCAAGTTGTTGCTGATCTCAAGGCATTCAGGCTGTATAGATATAACAGATGTCATGGGCATTTGGCAACTGAGCTGGCCACCGTGCAAGATGAGTTTGTCAACAAAGCTTGATGTCACCAGTGTCTGTGTGTGTGTGTGTGTGTACGCACGTGTGTATGTTTCGGTATACACCAGTTTTGTCTACATGAGACTTTCAGACTGTGAGTGTGCGAGTTTTTGTTTGTGTCTCTGGTTATTGTTTGCCTGCCCTTAAAGGTTCTGTATGTGAGATTCGAGAATTGTAAAGAGAGAGAGCAGAAACGAGCAGAAGAGAGGAAGATTTTGAAACTAAACAACTAAAAAAGTCCCCTCCCCCTCTGCTCCCCCCTCCCACCTTTCTCTGCCATTGAGGAGTGTCGCATTTCACGCACCTGTGAATGACAGGCAAGATGAATTATCCGAACCAATCAGGTAAAAGATGCCCTGATTGGTCAGAAATGACCCGGGAGCGGTCTAAAATTTTAATTGGCTCATAGGGAGGCAGGCGCAGTCAACTGGAAACATATTCTCACAGCGCTTTTCATTCACTAATAGCTGACGGATGGCTAGGCTATTTCAAACCAATTACTCTCAAATAATAGCTCTTAAATCCTACCTACAGCACCTTCAGGGACATCTTGTTA
This sequence comes from Melanonus zugmayeri, assembly GCA_900302345.1. Lineage (NCBI taxonomy): Eukaryota > Metazoa > Chordata > Actinopteri > Gadiformes > Melanonidae > Melanonus > Melanonus zugmayeri. The sequence continues at coordinate 14,804 of OMKN01065559.1, forward strand.
GCATCATTATTACAGAGTGGATATTGGGAGACTGCAATCTCCCATGTCTTTCAGTCTAGTGGTTGAGAATGACATATCTGTGACATCACATAAGATTAAAGAAAAAGGAAACAAAACCAAAGAAGGATGGAATTAAGATCCTTGACAAAATGTTCTGGGAGCATTTTGTGTAACATTTTGTGAACATAAATAAGTGTATGTAAGTTGCACAAACAAACAAACACACCATTTTGTTTAATTTGTTGTTGTAGTTGAGACACCACGATGATCGGTATTAGGGACTGAATCACAGAAAGGACTAGACTGAGATGAAGGAGTGGTGTGGTGTTTATTTTCTAGGTTTCTTGAGTTCTGCCTGATTGTTGATAACATACATTTGGCCATGAGAGAACCAAAACACTCATCACTCATCATTTTGTATAGCTAGAATAAAAAGATATAGAGTTATCTATTATGTAAGGGGAAAATTAAGGTGGAACAGCAGCACAGCAGCACAAAAGAGAATACTAATACAAATATGAATTTGAAACAGACAGCGGAATAAAAGAAACATCAATATGTATATATATATATATATATACTATACACACACCCATCATTCCACTATCTCTCTCTCTCTCTCTCTCACACACACACACACACACACACACACACAAACCTGTCTTTGTATTACTAGACTGTAAGTAGGAAATGTCCTACATTAATGATGGTTCACAGGCTAAATATAGTTGGTGATTTATGATTACATGAAAAAATGAAATAAAAAGGATTTCAAAATGAATGTTCACCAGTAGGAAATCTACGAGAAAACTATCTCAAATGAAATGAAATGAAATGAAATCCAGGATTCTATGTATGTAGTTGCATAGTAGATGAGACAGCAACAGTCTCTTTCTAATCACTGTAGTGTCTGTACACTTGTGTATGTGCATGTGTACAATGTCTAGACATCAAAAAATACTTGCAGTCAATACCAACATCAGGTTGGGATTATCTCAACTTGTTCAGTATTACAGGATTACAGTAACTTTACAATTTAGTTCTAATATGTCCAACGCAAACCAGATTCTAATTTTAGAATCATAAATAAGCTCAATTCTATGACATCAAGGGTGAAAACGATACTATTGTAGTGTTTCAGAGACTGAAACCATGGTGTAACACACAACAATATAAACCAACCATACATTAATATAGTTTATTTTCCTTCATACCACCTTCAGTTAATCTTAAATGGTTTCACTTTGCAATCTGTTCTCTCTTCATGGTATGTTGTAAAGCATTCAGCAAAGCAATTACTCTCTCCAACTTCCAAACCAGCGAGAAGACAGCTAGCTATAGGGGCAGTATTTTAAATCCTTGTAATGTAGTAATTCGCAGAAGAGATTGCTATCTCTCTGTTTTAATAATTGAAAACCCCAATGCTTGACATTGGGCATATAGGTTTAAATTACATTTCATGCTCTTCACATTTACTATTACGTCAAACCGCTGAAGATTTTATAAGGTAATTGAAATTAAATGACTTATTTTCATGTTTAAATTCAATTTTGCCCTTTAAATTGACCTGAAATCGAACTGAGAACTGTTCAATATTTAATAAATGAATTAAAAAAGACACCAGTGTTATATTTTACTCATCTTATTAAATTCCATTTTCCCCTTGAAACTATTGTGCAAAAACCATTAAAACAATTTTTTTTACGAGGCAATAAGAAAAAAGATTCACAGCTTTGAGAAGAAAAAAAAAACATAGAAGAACTAATTAAAGAGTGTGTGCAGTGATAAAGAGAGAGTGATGAGTGAAGGCAGGAAGCCTCCCACTGTGTGTGTGTGTATGTGCTCGTGCACATTAACAGAGTGACCTCTGCTGTGCTATGTGACATCAAACATGTGACCCGTGGCTTCTGTTCCCACCGCCCCCGCCGCCCAAGGAAGGATCTCTTTCCTGTCAACAGCTGCAGAGACCTGAACACGCCTGCACAGTGTGGCCCCTCAGGTTGCTCTGGAGCAGTAAAACACTGTTTATAGGGGCGTCTATCCATGTGTGTGTATGTGTGTGTGTGTCCGTGTGTTTGTGTTTGTAAGTGCTTGTAAATGCTTTGGATTGTTCTCCAATGCTGTTGAAAGTCATAAATGATTCACCATGAGGATCTGCACTCTAGCTATAATTACTGCACCTGTGTGAATTATATGTGCACATATGTGTGTGTCCATATGCATGCATGCACACATGCACCTCCATGTATGTGTGTGTGTGTGTAGTACACCTTAAAGGATAACTTCGGGATTTTTCAACCTGGGTCTAATTTTCCCATCATTTGGGGTCTAAATGACTAATGCGGACAACAATTGTTGACATTGGTCCAGTATTGAGCAAGAACGCAGCTGCAAAACATCTCCATTGTAACCCATCGGGGCAATGGCGACCGTAGATCAGATCTCAGATTGTTATAAGTGTTTGACAACATTATGGAATTGATCCCTACAGAGAAATATAACTTTTTTCTTTACTTTGCTTGATCTAGGGTCCGTTTGTTATTATGTCTAACCAACGTTTGTGACTAATGTAACCAACATAACGTTGGTAACCACCATTCTTATCGTTCTTACGACACAATAACAAACAGATCCCAGATCAAGCGAAAGGTAAAAAGTTGTATTTCTCTGTAGGGATCATTTCCATAATGTTGTCAAACACTTAGAACAATCAGCCTGTCAGTGGCAAAAACAAGCACTTTTAGACATGTCCATTTATGGTCGCTATTGCCCCGATGGGTTACAATGGAGATGTTACATGGCTCTCGCCACTCTCGAATAATAGTTCTCGCTCAATACTGGACCAATGTCAACAATTGTTGTCTGCATTACTCAGTTAGATCCCAAATGATGGGAAAATAAAAAAACCCAGGTTGAAAAATCCCAAAGTTATACTTTAATCAACTTGCAATAATTTGGCTTACTGTGTAATATTTTGGCATGGGATTTTTAATTACAAATGTGTTTGTGCCAGAGTTTAGGTGTATGTGTGTGTGTGTGTGTGCATGCGTGTGTGTTTGCATGTGTCTGGGTTGTGGATGTGTGTGTGTGAGTGTGGAAATAAAATGCATGTGGACAAAACTAACTCAACAACTCAACAATTCTAACAATTCTATGAATTGAAATGGAAGAAGATACACATATTTATAAAAACAGACACATCAGAAAGAGGAAGTTATTTGTGGCTTAAGTACAACAGGAAGTACAGCAGGAAATAAGTTGTAATAATAATAATATTGACATCTGGTGGTCATCATCAAAATAAGTGTTAGGCTTGCATGCAGATGTGGATGGGCCTGGAGGCACGTGCGGGTGCCCAGATTGACAGCTTGCCCACCCTATCAGATTCATGAAAACCTCCTCTCTTATGTGACTGGCGTTTACGCTATATCACGTTACCTTACACGCACACCAAAAAGATGAATGAGCAGCAAAAGCAGCCGGTGCTATGCAGAGTTCTGCATGCACGCCGAGATGTGCATGCACACATTGGTTTAAATACAAGCCATACAACACATCATATGGCGCTTCTCCATTGACCAGCGCCACCTGGTACTTCTCCATACACAACAGACCCGTGAAGCGAGCCGGGAAAGTAGGAGGAGTTAAGCAGAGTAGCGTCAAAATGACTTTCTCGCCTGAAAAAATATTAAAACTTAATAAAGTGACATATTAACAGCCCCTAGAGCAAAAATTACAACAGTTTGCAGCCTGCGGTTTCGAAAACAGCCGAACTCTCTCTCTCATGGGATGACGTTTTGTGACGATTTCCATTGACCAATCAACAGTCTGCAAATTTGCACAGCAGCACAGATAGTACCCTTGGTACCGACCCCAGAGCAGTAGCTAAAATCAGCACGGGTACTGCGGCCCGGCATGGGTCAGTTGGCAGTGGAGAAAGCAAAACAAAGCAGAAGCACGGATTCCGGTACGGCACGGCACGGTAGTGGAGAAGTGTGGGTATCTAAGAGTTAAACAATACACTTTTATATAAAGGTTTGTAATAGATTTGTTTCATATTGACTATATATCGTCATTGATTAATAACAGTGAAGGTTAGTACTAGTATAAAAATAAGAATTATCTTCACAAAACATAGCGTCCAGTGACCGCTGGCTTGTAGTAGAACTTTATGCAAATTAGCAGCGTCGACGCTGAAGCAGCAACCAATAGCAGAGCTGGATTGTATTTTCTCCAGCGCTAGTTTCTACTGAACATGTCTCCGGTTCCCCGGAGCTATAATCAGTGTTTTTGTCGACCGGGACACAAACATAGATGCGAACACTAACGTGATCTTCATTTCTGTTTGTTGTATTGTGTACTGACAGCGAAGAACCAGGTCAAATTCCTTGTGTGTGGTAACATACGAGGGTTATACAGTGTTGGATTTGTTATTACGTGTTATTTCCTCTTTTATGTATATATATAGTCATTCATCTGACTGGCTCATTGATATGCCTGTGATATTCTGACATGAGTAGGCTGCTATAGCCTACTAAAATTCACTACCGGTCTGCCAGTTTATTCCCCCCATATAATTTGTATACATATCTAAGCTTATGTAGGCTCAGTCATTAGTCATGTTCCGTATCCTCACTGCTTGCATGTGTACTGTGTGTCCAGTAGCAAAAGCAAAATATTGCTGATTGAGATGCACAAGACGTTTGTATGTGAGATTGAAATCTCAAATTGAATCTGCGGCTCTGATTAATTCATAATGAAACATCTGGTGGACAGACCTATCTGATTAAATCACAGATGAATTGATGGTTTTAAATAGAAATTGGAGCTGTGATAACACTATGTATGAGACAGTGAGTCTTTCATCTGTGATTTCACAATCCAAATGAATTGTTGATTCACTGTCAAATGAATGAGGCTTTTAGATGGAAGTGTGTTATTTTAACATCAATGACATAACAGAGGTTTAAGTCAACAACTAGGCAATGAACCTAGCCTGATATCAGACAGAATTGTCAACTCGTTACACTCCATTTCCATCTTCAGTCTGACATTGCCTCCACTCTAATTGATTTCCGTGGGGGAGGGGGATTAGATATTCCCTAACCAATCACGAGAGACCAATGTATCTGCCTGAATCTAACGTAATTTTAAGTTGACACTGGCAAGATTAGACTCTTCCCAAATCCAGTGGTGAGAATGCAAAAAATATCTGCCCTTTGAATAAATGCAGAGTGCTGTTCGGAATTATTTGTACTTTTATTTGTTTTAGAACAGCCTCGATAGCAGCGTCTAGCTTGTCTATAGCGGTCGCCATTGTTGTTATTACTCCTCCTTGGTTCCGGCACACAAGGAATAATTTTAACAAACTACAAATAACACAGAACACATTATTTTTTAGTTTGATTCCAACTTGGTTTTCAAGTTAGATTTTTTGACTGGCTGATATGCATCTTAGCATTTGCCCTCACTGTTAATAAAACCATGCAGATCAAAGGCCAATGATACCACTAGCATGTTTAATAATGTAACAGTCTCCTCCTGATAGTGTGGGCAAACACAAGCTTTAAAAGTCACATTAGTTCAAACATAACATCTTCTATCATCTGCCTATGAAAGAAATGAATACAGCAACATGAGGAGAAACAGATGAATATAGTAGAACTATATTTATACTGTTTACAGATTAATTTAGCTGCATAACATCTGCTTGGGTTCATTTAATCTTTTAGTTGGGGACATTGACAGAGTAGCCAAGTAGGATCGTAAAGTAAATACTGTAAAAATAACTTTTGGAATATTTTAAAGTGAACAAGAAACAACTTGTTTTTTGCCCTCTCCTCTGTTCTTCTGGTTGGTTGATCAGTTCATCCACTCTCTTCCATGCCTTCCCCCTGGTCTGCTCTCACTTAAATGGACCTTCCACCGATTTTTGATATTTGAATGGTCTCCAAGTTGCCTACCAAAAGCCTACAAATGAAAAACTGCTTATAAATGTGTTCTGTGGATCAAAGTATGGCTATTTTCATTCCCCGGAATGTCCCGGGAAATGGCTTTTTCCTAAGACTTCCGGGTTTTCAAAAACTACAAGCGCTTTGTCAGTGCCCTCTCCTCCCGGCAAAATCACCCTGGCCAATCAGCTTGGAGTTTGGCTCTGCGAGATTCAGTTGCCTTGTTGTTAGCCTGAAGAGGTACAATAGATTTTGCAATGGCTGCTAGCAATGAATACCAATCTACAGATCAAATGAGGACTATAACCAGAACCACTCTTTCACAATTTGAGCCTGATGAATCCTGGCATTATCATCCTGCACTAGAGAACTAGAATTTCTCAAGTAAAAATTCAAATATATACACATTTTGATCATGTAGTAAATTAACTGTGTGGGAAGAGTAATTTTTATTATAGATTTACTCATACTATTTACATGTTTTATAGTCATATAAAACATGTAAATAGTAGTAGTTTATAGAAATACTAAGTCAATTTTAATCTAAAAGTATAGCGTGTTTGAATCTGTGCATGCGCATTTCGACAAGGCATAGTCCGCCAAAAGTAACAGAAAGAAGTCGTGGTGTCACGGAGGAGCTGCATGGCTGAGTCATCTCGCATGTAAGTTATTGCCTTTCTGTTTAAGATGTGTGATAATATTTGGGTCCGTGTGTGTTTTGATAGTTTGATTCTTGTTTGCTTTATGCAATATACATGTTCAGAATTACCTTGACGCAAGTTTTAACGTTAACATAACGCCATATTGGTCTTTACAGGCATGACTGGCCTGTAAACGGGAGAGCTGCATTTTTTATGGATAAAAAGCACTATAACGTTTAACGTTACATTTGACAACCGTCATTTTTATGTTCAAGGGTTTACCCACCAAGTACCAGACGTCATATGGATGTTGTTTTTTTAGCTAAATCTGGTCGGCCCGTCATGGCCTTTATTTAGCCCAAAAATAGTCGTTGAACAATGGGCCGTGTTTGGTCCGTCTGATTTGGTCCAAATTTAGCCCAAGATGGACGTTTGTTTCGGACCACATGTATCCCTAATACAGCCATGAAAATGAGATCACATTGCAGCAAGTGGGGAATTATATCTTGATGAAAACACCCAAATTAGTCTTTCTGAACAGGTGGAGGATGAGTAGGGCGGCGGTAGAAAAAGACGCGAGCAAGACTCGTACGTAAACAGAGAGCGACGGTGGAGTGAAGACACAGAAACGTTGAACTGGGTAAGTAACTATCATTTATTTGGACAATACAGAAACGAGTGTTTTGTCTAATCACTTGCAAGGTAAGCATTTCAGATTTTAAAAGAAAATCTAGCAATCTATTGCTTAGCAACGCTAATGCAACGCTACGCAATGCAACGCTATGCAATGCCAGCCATACAGCTCCGCTCTGACTGCGGTACAAACTTTATAGGAGTTTTTGAGAACTCACGATGGATACATCTAAGCAAACTTACTACAGGTCCATCTCAGAAATGGTTTACTTTTTGTCTCCAAGTTAGACTTGTTTAAGTTTCAGTTGTTAGTGGTATCCTGTTGATACCAGATGGGGAGTGTTCTGGCACTGCCAGTGTTTCTGTGTTTTAGTGCTACCTGCTGGTCATCTGTTTTACAATGTAAGCAGGAAGTGAGGTAATTGAGATTAACCGTAGACACCTTGTAAGATAACCTCATGTGCTCATCTTTCAGGCTGATGACCAACAGCCTCATGTCAGAGTTCAACATGAAGGGCCACGGCTCAAAAAGGGCATTCCAGCCAATGGCGCTGTAGCCTACACCATTTTGATTGTTATATACTGATATAACTTTATGTGCATTTTTATGGATGTCAAAGGGATGCAAACAAACCTTTCAGAATAGGCAGTGATTAGGCTATCATAATCAGACCTTACTTATTTGGGAAAACTGAACAGAATAGAATATAGTAATATATATTTTTTCATACCATGTGTTTGCATTCCATGCATGTGTACACCATTTCTTTTTTGGCTCCTTTGATTGTATTCTGTAATAATCAGGATTAAACAAAGGTTGATTAAAACATTTTTGTCATTGCAGCTGCTGTCAAAAAGTGGGACAGGAAGGCCACAGAACATGAGATTTCCCATGCCGTGGCAAACCACCTTAAACATGCCCCTGGACGGTCTGGCGGGGGAGGCTATACCTCCAAACAAAATATCTATTCGATATTGTGGCAGCATGCCATAAATGAGCCTTTTCATGGTAAATACTGTAATTGAAAATAAATAAATAAATATTCAGTATAACAGAACTTCCGCTTGTGTGATATTGCTTAAGTAACCTCCACGGCTTATCCCATCAGAATAGTGCAATAGTGTTATGATTGCTACACAACATGTCTACCAGGACTGAAGTTCCTAGCAGATCTATGGAGGAGGGATACATTCTGGTAGTGGCGTATAAGTCTGTTGATGTTATTTGGCTTTTACTACTCAAGACATGCTCAGAAAAAATGGTGTTGGTGTTTTTTTTATTGTACATACAATAACATGCCCCTGGATGGTCTGGCGGATGTATCTGACATGTGTCAAATGTTTTATTGGTACTTTTGAGAGTAATTATGAATATAAAATGATGATGTAATAATGAATATAATATATAATCACAAATTCATGGTTGAAATTCAAGTCATTGAAACAGGCTGAAAAATACGTCTTTTCAACGTTCACTTAGAGGGATGTCCTTTTTAATGCACCTTAAGTACTTGTTTGCAGGCTTTACCAGGTGATAACTGTTTTGCATTGTTGACAAAATAAACAGTTTAATTCTATTTTAATTGTAAAAGTATGTTAAATGCATAGAGATAATTATTATTTGGTAACATTTATCAAAAGAAAATGAGGAACATTTACATAATTATAGTGAGTAATATAACTTCATACAGATAAGTAATTGAAAATGTCAAACATAAAAAATATAATAAAATCTACTTGCTCACTTCATAACAATAAATACTTCAAATATATAAGATGTACCGTATTTTTCGGATTATACGTCGCTCTGGATTATAAATCGCACCAGCCAAAAAATGCATAATTAAGAAGGAAAAAACATATATAAGTCGCACTGGAGTATAAGTCGCATTTTTTACTAACTACCTGGGCGTGGAGCCGCAACTGCACTGTTGACAAACCTCTCCCAGCAGCACGTTGTTCAAGCACCCATGCGCGAACTCGTTCCTCTAACTGTGGCCACCTAGCTTTTAGCCCACGATTAGCTTTTTTTGTTTTCTTCATTTCAGTAAGAGTAACCTCCGCTTTTCGCCAGTCCCTTACAAGTTTCTCGCTAACTCCAAACTTTCTTTCTGCTGCTCGATTACCGTTTTCGGCTGCATATTTCACTATTTGCAGCTTGTAATCTGCAGAATATGATTTTCTTTTCGGTGCCATTTTTGTTCAGCCCTTCTCAGTTGTTTTTATAAATTACCGGCAATGTTGAAATTATCAACACAGGCCTAGAGCGCCCTCTTGCGGTTTAGTGTGAAAATAACATGTGAAATGATATAATAATGTGTTAATAATTTCACACATAAGTCGCACCAGAGTATAAGTCGCACCCCCGGCCAAACTATGAAAAAAACTGCGACTTATAATCCGAAAAATACGGTACTACACTTTCATTCTCTATG
>OMKN01065560.1:0-12006 GCA_900302345.1 Melanonus zugmayeri
TGGCGACGCATGGCTGGTAGACCGGGGTATAAATACTGCAGGAGTTGATGAGTAACGAAGCGCAGGTGCGTAGCGGAGGCAGGCCCGGAAGCCAAGGCCACGCCCACACACACACAACACACACGACATAGAAAACAGAACATAGAACCGACAGGGTAGGGGAAAAACATAGGGAAACGGGCAGGACTGCGACAATTATAATCTAGGAAGTAGTGCTCATGGTTGATGGATTGTAAAATCACTGATTTTGGACAAAAACGACTTCAGATAGATTAAATTGACTAGGTTAATTACTCTTTAGAGTATAATCTAATATCTAATATTAGTTATATTCTTCCTAATGGAAGTGGTAATGGAAGTTACGTTTAGATCTGTTTAAGCCATTTAATCATGCTACACTAGTTACTCTTTTTGAGGAGTAACTTGGTTAAGTAACTAGTCAGTCTTGAAACTAGAATGGTGTAATTCCAGTTGCTTTTAACTTGTTTGATTACAATGCTTTTTGTTAAAATTTGTATAGGATAATAGGGTGTTGAAATTCCCAAATTTCACCCCGAAAACTCTCATTCCTTTATTTGCATTTTTCATCCACATTGTTATTATTATTATTATTATTATTATTATTATTATTATTATTATTATTATTATTATTATTATTATCAGTTATTCTTATACTAACATGAAATTCAAACCTACAGTAATTGTCCAATTAGTATATTGTGTAAATAGTATTATTATTTGAGTTTCACACTCATTCAAAGCTCTCTGAGACCAATCAGCCTGTGTACAGTAGTCCCTGAGTGATGTAAGGTCATGTCATCAGTATGTCTAAACACCTTCCTGATACACTGCTTCTACTGTAGCTCACCACTTGCCTTAGGGAACAGGCTGGCTACAGCTAGGCTAACAGATAATTATGTGGTCACTCTCTGACGGCCTCACGAGAGCCTCCACCAAACAAACAACTGTGTTTCTATTCCAGAGGTCCTAAGTTAGAATACAGGTTATTGTCTCCATTATCCATGGGGAGCAATTAAAACCCCTACACCTCCCTGGAGAATAAGCCTGGACACAAACACAGCACCCATCCAGCTATCCACAGAACTGGAATAAACAGCCAATACAGACATTCATCTTTTTTGTAAAATAAACACTGTTTAGGTGTGTCTTTGTAAAACGCTAATTATCATAAAATCACTAAGGTAAGATCAGGAGTGATTGGCAGGACATTTACATTTTAACAGTCTATTACACTAATGAAATAGATGTGGAACTTGAAGAACTATAAAATCTGTAGTTCCAGATATCTATTTTACTCAGAGCTAAGAGGCCATATAAAAGATGGACTATGCCTAACTGAATACCTTAGAAATCTAGACTAGAGGTGTTGTGAAGGTTAAAAATGTTCCAATAAATATACACTGATCAGCCACAACATTAAATCCACCTGCCTAATATTGTGTAGGTCCCCCTCGTGCTGCCAAAACAGCTCTGACCCGTCAAGGCCTGGACTCCACCAGACCTCTGAAGGGGTCCTGTGGTATCTGGCACCAAAACATTAGCAGCAGATCCTTTAAGTCCTGTAAGTTGTGAGGTGGGACCTCCATGGATCGGACTTGTTGTTCCAGCACATCCCACAGATGCTCAATCGGATTGAGATCTGGGGAATTTGGAGGGCAGGTCAACACCTTGATCTCTTTGTCATGTTCCTCAAACCATTCCTGAACTATTTCTGCAGTGTGGCAGGGTGCATTATCCTGCTGAAAGAGACCACTGCTATCAGGGAATACCGTTGCCATGAAGGAGTGTACTTGGTCTGCAACAATGTTTAGGTAGGTGGTACGTGTCAAAGTAACATCCACATGAATGCCAGGACCCAAGTTTTCCCAGCAGAACATTGCCCAGAGCATCACACTGCCTCCCCCTGCTTGCCTTCTTCCCATAGTGCATCCTGGTGCCATCTCTTCCCCAGGTAAACAACGCAGATCCATATGATTCATCAGACCAGGCCATCTTCTTCCATTGCTTCATGGTCCAGTTCTGATGCTTACATGCCCATTGTAGGCTCTTTCGGCGGTGGACAGGGGTCAGCATGGGACTCTGACCGGTCTGCGGCTACACAGCCCCATACGCAGCAAGCTGCAATGCATTGTGTGTTCTGACACCTTTCTATCATAGCCAGAATTAACTTGTTCAGCAATTTGTGCTACAGTAGCTTTTCTGTGGGATCGGACCAGACGGGCTAGCCTTCGCTCCCCATGTGTGTCAGTGAGCCTTGGGTGCCCATGACCCTGTTGCTGGTTCACTAGTTGCTCGTCCTTGGACCACTTTTGTCAGGTACTAACCACTGCATAACAGGAACACTCCACAAGACCTGCCGTTTTGGAGATGCTCTGACCTAGTCGTCTAGCCATCAATGTCAATCCTTATGCTTGCCCATTTTTCCTGCTTCCACATCAACTCCAAGAACTGACTGTTGTCTTGCTGTCTAATATATCCCAACCATCTATCTATCTATCTATCTATCTATGTGTGTGATATGGAAAGATAAAATCTGTTTGTTGTTGCTAGTTGCCTCACTATACATTTAAACCTCCAACCAACTTATTTTAAATGAAAAGTGATGTAGTGGGTTACATAGTAGCGCTATCGATTGCTCCTGGTCCAAAAAGTTACAAAAATGTAATATACCATGTAAATACGGACTCAAATTGCCCTCTATAGGTTAAACACATGCTATTGAAAGCGTTATCTGTTGGCAGTTTTGGGTAACCGGGTAACATCAATCAAGCATTGTGGCTACACCCCCCCAAATCTATTGTAAGTGAGTGTCTTATGCAAGAGACAGCGAAAGCCTGAACAGCAATATAGCCCCACCCCTACATGGAAAAACAGTGTCTACCAGAAGTGGGCCAGAAGGCATTTTTAAAAATGTTATAGTGAGTGGGGACTAACTCATACAGGGTGTTTGGTTTTCTTTTAACCTTGTGTAAATAACCTCTTTGTTTTTAATGTTGTCTACTACATACTGTTTTGTATGGAATGTTGAATGCTTGAAGCAGTACATAATGTGCAAAAAGATTTTACTTCAGGACGATAACATTTATCTTGGCTAAAGTTGGCTAATTAGAATCAATATTAATAAACAGTTGATCCTACTTGGTAGTAATTTACATAAAATGTTTCCAACTTTCACTTAAGCCTGTTTCAAGATGATGTGTTGGATTTAGATGTAGTATTGTATCTATTTTGGAAAAAAGGTCGGCCTACCTCCAATATAAGATTGTTGCATCACTATGTTCTGTAAACTATGTAATGACAATTTGAATCAACTGAGAATAAAGATGTATCCAATGAGGAGTATTGATCCCGCCCCTTTTGAGAGGTGATAATAACTGACTAGATGTGTTTCAAGAAGTGAATAAAAGAGGTAGGATAAGGTAATGGATGGCATCAAACATTATGTAGCTTGTTAGCATGATGTCTTGTCTAAGAAGAAGAATCCGAAGACTTGGAATTGGAATTGTTGAGTATGAATTATTTTGCTCTTTTTAAAATGTATACTGTATGTGTAATAATGAATACATAATTTACTATCTGTATTGATATGTGTAATGGTCAATACATAATTTATGAGATTTAATGACGTGTGCAATGCTTAATACATCATTTATAATATTTTCTCTGTCTGGATTGGAAGAGACAATGAACCAGAGACTCAGAGTTTTCTTTCTTTCTTTACTTTGCTATTTTGTCATTCTACTGGTCAATATTTCTCTTATTCTAACCATAATAGTGGACAAAAATCTTCATGAACCCATGTACATCTTCCTGTGTAATCTCTGCATCAATGGACTTTATGGGACGGCTGGATTTTATCCCAAATTCTTCTTTGATTTGCTGTCCTCTACTCATCTCATATCTTATGCTGAGTGTCTTGTACAGGTGTTTGTCATATACTCTTATGCTGCAGGTGACTTCTCTAGTCTAGCCCTGATGGCTTATGACAGATATGTGGCTATATGTCGCCCTCTTGAATACCACTCTATCATGACTAAAGAGAGAGTTGCCTTTCTAGTCTGCATGTCCTGGATTGTACCCTTGTGTCTTGAGATAGTTGTAATATTGATGACATCAATGCTAGAATTATGTGGGTCTCGCATAGATAAGCCCTATTGTGCAAACTGGTCCATTGTTAAACTTGCTTGCACCTCAACAACAACCAACAATATTGTTGGTTTAGTAACAATCTTTTTCTATTTTTTGCATTATGTGTTTATTATTTGTACATATGTGACACTTGTCAAAGCATGTTTAAGATCCACAGAAGGGAAGAAAAAGTTCATGCAGACATGTCTCCCACATTTACTTTGTCTACAAAATGTCTCCATTGCCTTGCTGTTTGATCTTTTGTATGCTCGATATGGAACACAATCTGTACCACAGAGTCTCAGGAACTTCATGGCCATACAATTTCTCGCCTTTCCTCCTATTCTTAATCCTCTTATTTATGGACTGAACCTCAGTAAAGTTCGAAACAGAATTAGAGGATTTTTAAAGACCAAGTAGGTTTGGAACAGTCCTCAGTGTCCACATTTGAACTGTAAGATATTTAAAGGTGTGTTCAACACCTACTGTATTAATCAATGCATTGTCTGTTTTGGTTGTAATTTAATATAGATTTTAATACATAGATTTTAATCTCATAAGTACTTTTTGTTGCAACAACTGTTATTTGTCACATTGTTATTTGTCACATTGTGTAGTTTAGATAATAGCATGTGGAGTGAGAGAGTGTCTTTCTGTGTGTGTGTGTGTGTGTAGATCGGTGTGTGTATGTGTGGGCGCACAGCCTGCCTCTCTACACTCTACAGGGATAACATCCAATACTACTGAATATTAGCAGAGCTGGTGAGAGTGGTGTAGAATACTCTAATGTCTAATATGACATAATACCCATTAGTGCATGGCAAACTATACCTTCAGCTCATATGCAGGTTTTTATTTTATTCTTGTGTGCAGGGACTGGTGGTGAATTATTCAACATGGCCACCACGCAAAACGTGAAAGTTTGCAGATCTTCCCTGTCAATATATGCAGATGTTCAACAAAGCATTAGATCGCAATTAGAAATTAGAAAGCAATAGATCGACAGTTTGCCACCAAATCAAAATGTTTGGTGATAATATTCAAACCAATAATTACATACTATCAAAGAGTGGCCTCTCTACATAAGTAGCCAGTGGATACCATAGTATGTATTTCAACTAATTCTGCCAAGAATTAAGACCAATTGTCTAGTCTTGTCTAGCCAATTGTCTAATTCTCCTAAAAAACAATAAATATGTCATTCAAGGAAAACAATTTTGTTGTTTCCAGACAAAATGACCTATTATCACATCCATTTGTTATGTACTATAATTAGGAATAGGAAGCAGCTACACACTATTACTAGGCTTCTCAAGCAATTGTCATATAAACACAGTATAGCTAGCTTGTGTATAGATTTATTGTTTTGAATCCTTTTTTTTCAATAACTTTTTACATTCATACATATATGTAGGGTTAATTAATAATAAATTGCATTTATATAACCATCCAAGCGCTTTACATAGCGAGTGTGTGTGTGTGTGTGTGTGGGGGGGGGAGCATGTGACACCTAATCCACTACCAGTGTGCAGCACCCACATACATGGGTGATGCACGGCAGCCAGTATGCGCCAGACCGCTCACCACACACTGACTCTCACAGTGGAGAGGTGAGGAATGACGGAATCCAATTAGAGACCGGGGGATGATTAAAGTTCGAAACAGAATTAGAGGATTTTTAAAGACCAAGTAGGTTTGGAACAGTCCTCAGTGTCCACATTCGAACTGTAAGATCTTTAAAGGTGTGTTAAACACCTACTGTATTAATCAATGCATTGTCTGTTTTGGTTGCAATTTAATAAAGATTTTAAGACAGGTAATCTGCTGTATAGAGCTATATTTTACCATCTATACATTCTACTTGGCAACTTAGAGAGGGAAAGAAAACAGCTTATATAGAAGCTATAATAAAACCTCTTTCTCATTTGTCACATTGTTATTTGTCACATTGTGTAGTTCAGATAATAGCATGTGGAGTGAGAGTGTCTTTGTGTGTGTGTGTGTGTGTGTGTGTGTGCATGTGGCCAGCCTGCCTGATAACATCCAATACTACTGAATATTTGCAGAGCTGGTGAGAGTGGTGTAGAATACTTTAATGTCTAATATGACATAATACCCATTAGTGCATGGCAAACTATACCTTCAGCTCATATGCAGTGTCTTAGGGATACTTAGGGATAACATCCAATACTACTGAATAATGTGTCTGTGTGTGTGTGTGTGTGTGTGTGTGTGTACGCGTGCAGCTAGCCTGCCTCTCTACACTTAAGGATAACATCCAATACTACTGAGTAGGTCTACAAGCTAGTTACGTCTAACTATGCCATCACTTGCCCCCTTGACCTGATCCCTTCCTCCCTTCTCCAAGACATCTCGAACGACATCCTGCCGTTCCTCACCACCCTCATCAACTCCTCCCTCTCTTCAGGCCTGATTCCAGCCTCCTTCAAGACTGCTAGAGTTAAGCCACTTCTTAAGAAACCTACCCTTGACACCGCTGACATCCGGAACTACAGACCGGTATCCCTCATTTAATTTCTATATAAAACCCTGGAACGTGCCATCTCTAAATATCTGTCCTCCTATCTCTCACAAAACAACCTTCTTGACCCCCATCAATCAGGCTTGAAGACTGCACACTCCACTGAAACGGCCCTCCTCCTCACGGTGACAGTCTCTCCGTGCTGCCAGTTCTGAGAATACCTTCTCTCTATAGGGATGAAAATCAGCACCTCCAAATCCGAGGCCATGGTTCTCAACCGGAAAAGGGTGGAGTGCACCCTCCGGGTCGGGGCTGAGATCCTGCCCCAAGTGTATCTCGGGGTCTTGTTCACGAGTGAGGGAAGGATGGAACGGGAGATCGACAGGCGGATCGGTGCGGCGTCAGCAGTGATGCGGACGCTGCATCGATCCGTTGTGGTGAAGAGGGAGCTGAGCCGAAAGGCAAAGCTCTCAATTTACTGGTCGATCTACGTTCCTACCCTCACCTATGGTCACGAGCTTTGGGTAGTGACCGAAAGAACAAGATCGCTGATACAAGCGGCTAAAATGAGTTTCCTCCGCAGGGTGGCCGGGCTCAGCCTTAGAGATAGGGTGAGGAGCTCGGTCATCCGGGAGGGGCTCAGAGTAGAGCCGCTGCTCCTCCGCGTGGAGAGGAGCCAGATGAGGTAGATAAAAGCGTCTGCTAAATGCCCTAAATGTAAATGTAAATCTAATGATTACGTTAGGCCATACCAAAGTTAATGGACCTCGTCGTACATCATAAGATTTAAAAAATTTTATTCCAACAGATGTTTGAAAATGTGAATACGGGGAATGTTTCTGGACACAGCGGTATTAATGGCCATAGTAACAGTGATGAACAGGGTGTGTGCCGCCCTCGTTATATGTACTGAATATATCTTGGCAGTAAGTTAAACACCTTCCGTTCATCAAGACTCTGGAGACATATGGACATATGGAGTCTTGATGAACGTTTGTCCGCAGGTTTAATGATTAGCAAAAGGGTGAAACTAAGAAAAGACAAATAGCATAAAGAAAAACTATGCTTACTGTAAATACCTTGCAAATACACTCTTACATGTTTACATATGTATTGCATATTTATCTACATGAACTATCAATCAAGTGACCCATAACAGTCTTATTTTAACATATTGTCAATCACTGTATTTTACTATGAACTCGTGGTGACTATAAACATAGCATTGGTTATGAATGAAATCCACAGAGAATAGCTTGGTAACCTTTTTACATCAAACTTCATCAAAGTTGCATGGGAGGTTAAAGGTGACCAACTTCCTGTATTTCTTAAAAGAACCACTACCTGTCACATAAAACATTGAATTCACTTAGAAATAATGTTGTGTTAAATAAAATGTAAAATTAATTAAACAACAGTAACAGAACAGGGTGTGTATTGTAAAGAACACAACTGCAGGTGTGAAACACAATTAATTAATAATAATCTAGTAATGGTCTAGAAACTAGATTACATCAGTTGTAAACTCCCGAGGGTGCTGTTGGTGTGGCATATAGACTCCTTTTAGTCCTCCAAGAGTCTCATTCCAGTGGTTTCTCTATGAACAAGATCATATGGAGCTGCGGGGATAGACTACCAGGTTAGTCATTGTAAAGGACCAAAGGGTATCTAAATTGTTAGTTACTTACATGTTTTCATTTTATCCAATTATCTCACTTTTCTCTAAAACTCTTTTCTGCTGCATTTCCTCTCCATACAGGTGACAACAGCAAAGGTAGATCCCAGCTGGATTGTTGAAGTCAAAAAGCTGCATAACAACCTTAAGGACTGTGGTACAGTGGATGAAATGGAAAATGGTACTTTTGAGGCTTACTTTAACCTCACCATGTTTGTGAACATAGGACCCTTCCGCTACATAGTCTTTGTCCTCTGTTTCCTACTGTATGCCTTTATTGTTTTTGCTAACCTGGTGATATTACTAGCTATATCACGAGAAAGATCATTACATGAACCCATGTATATTTTTGTTTCATGTCTGTCTATAAACTCCCTGTATGGGTCAACTGGACTCTTCCCTAGACTTCTACAAGACCTTCTATCTGACACCCATTTGATCTCACGTGTGGCTTGTTTGACTCAGATCTACATCATATACTCCTATGCATCATATGAATTTACTATTCTGAGCATTATGGCATATGATAGGTATATTGCTGTATGTCATCCTTTACATTACAACAGTAAAATGACTTGTAAAACTGTTTCCAAGTTAGCAGCATTGGCATGGATATGTCCTGCCTTTTCTTTAGCCACAATAGTTGTATTGTCTGTTAGGCTTCCGTTATGTGGTAATGATATAAAGAAAGTGTTTTGTGCACCCTGGTTTGTTGTCAGATTGTCATGTATTGACACTACACTCAATAATGTTGTTGGTATGTTGATGACTGTCGGTACAGTTTTTCTCCCTCTATTTTATGTCTTGTACACTTACCTGTGTATTTATCTTGTTTGTAGGAAAAGCTCATCAGAGTTTAAAGGAAAGGTGTTACAGAAATGTCTCCCCCACATTGTTACATTTGTGATTTATTCCATTACAGCATTTAGTGATATCATCCTTAGCCGTATTAACCCTGATGAACTGAATCCAATCGTAGCTACAATTGTATCACTGGAGTTTGTAGTGATTCCTCCAATATTGAACCCTCTAGTGTATGGCCTCAAGTTACCAGAAATAAGAAGGCATATTTTCAGAATGTTGTCATGGTCAAAAACAACCATTTAGAAAATAAAGTTGAGAACACCATCACAATATCCTCTTACTTCTTCACTGTCTATAGAATCAGAATCACATGTTGAGGAAAATAAACATGTATTTCTTATACTGTGCAATCATCATACAGACATTGTGACTTCTGATCTCAAATGGATTATTTATTCACTAAAAGTCAGCTGTGCTCTCCTCCCCTACTTGACTGAAAGTGTGAATTCAGTTGTACACACACTATGGAGTTTGGGATTATTACATCACACACAGTCTGACTCTAGAAGACCAACAGTGGTGTTTGTCCCCATGCCATTCATAGAACCAAACCACACTTATATGGTGAAGTGCTTGCATTTTGTAATCACTGACTGGTAATTACGAGGTCACAATACAAAATGTGATGTAGTGCAAGCTGGCAACAAACAACACCAGGAAACAAACAAGGCAGACAAACAATAGCATTTTCTTCAATTTCTTCATGTTAAAAACCAATCAACTTCTTAGGCTGGCTGGTCATTCATTATATTTAACAATCAGCTGAACAAGACGTTGTCATTACAATACTTGACATGTGATTACCTTTAACCAATATAGTTTGTATTTATCAAGAAACAATAACCAAAGAGACTTGTGTTGTAATTATTTATACGAAAAGCAGCAAGGCACATTTGAGTGAAATTTGTATTATATTTGAGTTTTTTATTATATCTAATTGCGATTTTGCAAAGTTGTTTCTGCAGGAGTGGGCAGAGTTTAACATAACTTAGTATATGGTAGGTTAGTTTCATATCATACGTTATCCTAGTATCAGACCTTTCTGAGAAAAAGTTGAACAGAGCTGCCAGAAGTCTCCAAGTGACTGTATTTACTGGGTAGCCTGTAAAGCACCTATTTTCCTATTGGCAAACTGCTGGGGGTCCTGGAATGGATGGTCGTCTCATTTCATTATCTGGGATGAGTTCTAGATCATTAAGCTCATAGACTTTTTGGTAACACTTTCTATGACACCCATGTCTATAATGCATTATAAACATACTTATAATACATTATAATCTGCTTATAGCACTGTATAATTATAGTTATAAGCACAATATTCATAATGCTTTATAACAATAATTATACCACAGTGTAAAGCGTTTTATAATGACTTATAAGGTCAAGTATCATAATACTTAATAATTGCTGGTCACTCATTGACTTTTTTTTTTGCAAGGATCATAGTGTATTATAATTCTCATAGTTGTAATATATTATAATCAATGTATAATGCACTATTATAATGCATTATAATGTGATTATAAGTTACTCTAAGTGGTCATTGGGTGCTTTAAGTAAAGTAATGAAATTCCTGAGGTAAAGGCAGATATAATACATTACAAGTTGATTATCAGTCACTATAAGTGGTCATTTTTTGCTTTAAGTAAAGTGAAAAATCACTTAAAAAATCATTAAATCCATGCAAGAACACAAAGCGTTGTTGTTTAATGGGTCAAAACAGAAGAAGTACTCAAATTTCACACAACTTTTTGATGATGAACCAGTTTTTTCCTGGCTCAGAATGAGCCTTTGGGAGGACGACGACTATGCACCACAGTAAGCATGATCAGCTTACAGTAAAGGCAATGAGTCTGTTACCTTATTTGACAAAAATCTATGCATTTTCCTGTTATTTCTGACCATTTGATAAACAAAAATGTCTATTATGCTTGAATAAATGAAACCCCATTAACAAAACTGGTTAACAAAATTATGTTTGTAATGTTTTCTTTATATTTTATTAGAATATTAGAAGAACCTGAATTTCATTTCTTCTGAGGTGGGGGTGATTTCGGTATTGTAACTCCACAGTGACCAGCAATCCAGAATAAAATATATATACATGTATACATACTGTATATACATTAATACATAGAAAATAAGCTGAATATCATTGGAAACTTACTTCACAGGTGATCTGCTGTTACAACCCTTCAGATGGTATATAAAGAGTCTAGGGAAGGAAGGGTTTAACACTGCCCAGGGCTGGGAATTAACTGGGTGTGCGTAGCAACACAAGGGAAAACAACACCTAAAAATAAAATGTATTTATTTCCTATAACAAAAATAAAGAACGTCACAGGGAGACAAGAGGACTGTGAACGAGTGACAAATCAAAGAAAACAAAGAAACATAAGATAAGATATAAGATAAGATAAAATATAAAATACAACAAACAGAATGATACCACGAATTACAAAACGAATGTACTATGAATCAACTAACGACAACAAACAGAATGATACTGTGGTGGAAAATACATGTATGAATAACTTGCATCTGAAAACAACTAGTAATGATGACTATGGGTTGTTTTCTTCTTGTCCTGTCAAAGCACGTACATGATATCGCATGTACGTGCTACTCCATGATGTTGCAAACATAATCAGAGTTGTTATT
Organism: Melanonus zugmayeri; assembly: GCA_900302345.1. NCBI lineage: Eukaryota > Metazoa > Chordata > Actinopteri > Gadiformes > Melanonidae > Melanonus > Melanonus zugmayeri. Next base: position 11,832 of record OMKN01065560.1, read on the forward strand.
GTTATTTATCATTATTAGTGTCAGTGTTAATATTGCATTTCTGCTTAGACTTTCAAATCTATGATAAAATGTTCAGTTAACATCACGTACTGAGGGATGTTGACGAACGTCTGACAAACACGGTTGCTCGGTTCTGATGACCATTCATTCGTCATAGGGCCCGTTTCCATCCCAG
>OMKN01065563.1:0-12749 GCA_900302345.1 Melanonus zugmayeri
CTCACACATACGGGATACATTATAATCGTCACGTCCGGTGACCACACATAGAATTCTGGGTAATGCAGTTCTTAACGGGGGACATCTGAAACACCGTGGTATGACGCGGCCTCTCGTGCACTTTGGCCAATGGGGAACATAGTGGGAAGTAACATAGAGACTCCTCCCCTTTGGTTTAAAGGGATCTACAAACAGATGGCTCCTTCTCTTTGTCGTCACTAGGACCGCTTAGGTCGGCTTAGAGCCGCGGGGGCCCCCGTGTTTTTTTATTTTCATAGAACCCTCCTTTTCTCCTTAGAACTACCAGTGTTAAGTTAAATAAAGTTTGGTTAAATATATTATCGTCTCCTGCTTCGAGATTCTTTAGAAATACGCAACATGCCCTAGGCTTTCCATGACGATTGCAGGAGCGCTGCGTGTACATGGGGGGGCAGGGAACTCTCCAGAACAGAGCCATACCGCCAAATGTAATTGTATACATGAATATTGTATACGCAAATAAATGTTAATGTTTTGACTAAAGTGGTCCTGACTGAACTAGATGAAGGGGTGGCTGCAACTGGCAGCTGACAGAGGGAGGAGGGAGAAGACAAGCTCGCCATTTGAATGTTATGTTAATGTTACGCCATGTTTGATTTATTTTAATATCTTAATTAGTTATTGTTTTGTTCAAATGTTAAATTGTAATGTGTTGTTTAGCTAAATATAAGATTTAAATGTTTTTGTAAATACACACATCTTTTGTATAATCTATACTTTGTTTCTTTTTAGTTTACAACATTTAATGTTAAAGCAATAAAGTTATATGAAAATTAAATAAGAATATGAGAATATTAAAGAATATAATACAAATTATTATCCAAAACATGCAATGCACATACACAATAAAGGCTGCATGACAGAAGATACATGCTTCTAAAGCAACACTGAAATGGTAGGTACAAAAAGTAAGGAAAAAAAGAACATACCCAAAGTGAATAGAGCATATCTCCACATCTACAAGGGCTATAGGTCTACATGTAATATTGGTACCAAAAGAAAGATAACACCAAAAGAACCAAAAGAAAGATGTGAGATTATTGTACAAGTGAAATGTGGTACTGTTGTGCAAGTGATCAATGTGGACGCTACAGATTTAATACAGCTAGAACACAGCATAAATGGAAGGTTTAATTTCCACCTGAACTCAATTTCATGCTTTAGAGTGAATACCACCTAGTGCATTATCAGCTGGCAGCACTATAGGGCCATAGCACAACATCTACCTGGTAGTACCTGGGTCAAGATTTGATGACAATAAAGTGAAGTAGGAAGAGAGGTTTTAGTAGAGGTAGGTTTAGGCAGAGTTTCCAAATAAAAACAAACATTAAAATCCAATGCAAACCAATACAAAACAGTACAATGTTGATAACATAAGACAGTATCAAATGAATATCTCGAGAACCCGTTCATGGTTCATGCTGCTGAAATGGGTGCGGTGTGGACAATCGCATTGGTTAACATTGGGCGCCGGCCTTATTGCCACTGACACCGGAACAGGTTGTCATTGAACTGACCTGGAGGTGAAGGAGGTATACCAACCTTCTGGCTAAGCAGTAGCTTACCCAGAGTAGCTGGAGTGAGAATGGTTTGGGTCCCTGGGACTTTGGATACTGACGTTGGTCAGTATCCAAATTATTTGGTATTAACAATTGCTGTGATTTCTGCCATGAATGTTGTCGGGACTTCATGGGTAAGTCTTGCAGTTTGTTTAAGAAGCATGGCATCTAGAATACAGTGTGCAACCCCAATCATCTGCTCCCAGCTGCTGCCCATATGCAAGGAGTGTGGAGGGTTGAACTGCCACATGCATCCTTGCTCCATCAGGTAGGTCTCAACTTCATTGTTCTTGGAACCCTTGGAGTCTATTTTAAGTTTGTTACAGGCCCCCACAAAGTTGGTTCCACACTCTGATCTGAAGTGCTTCACAGGACCTCTGATGGCAAAGAAATGCCTGAGAGCATTGACGAAACTGGAGGTGTCTAAAGTTCTCTGGTAGGTTTGAACCCAAATGCACGACAAGGAGACAGAATTGCAATGAAAGTTCAGTTTACTTTAGTAAACAAGGCAAGGTCAAATTCAGGAGATAAGTCACACAGGCAAACAAATCCGACAAAGGGCAGGCATGGAATCCAAGGTCCAGAAAACAGGCAAGCAGGGTCAAAATAGGCAGGTCAGGAAAAATGGGTAATGTAGAATGTGGGAAAGTTTGGCATAACACACAAGACAATCTGGCAGAGAACAAAGGGAAGTGGACTGGTATTTATACTGAGGGACTAAGAGAATGAGCTGCAGGTGAGGAGATGGGCGGGGAAAACCAGGTGAAGGGAATGAGGTGACTGCATAGTAAGGGGGAGTAGCCGGATCTGAAATGACAGGACAGTTAGTGACATGGCATGAGAAACAGATGATAACGGATCGAGGATGCTGCGAGCCCAGCAGCGCTTCGGGACTGTAAGCCCTCCCAGTCCACCAGGTACTGAACGCCCCTGTCACGTCGCAGGTATTTGATGAGGCGACTAACCATGTAAGCAGGTGCCCCGTCGATGAGTCAGGGGTGGTGGGGGTCTGGAGGAGGTTTAACCTTGGATACATGGAAAGTGGGATGAATCATGGACGGAGAGACAGCTGCAGGGTTGATGATCTTCGCGATGGTGCCCACGAACCACGGAGGACAGCCAGACATGCTGCCCAAGGGTGGAGCGGGCCTGCATCCAAATGCGCCGACACGGCCAGATGAACACCTGGACTGAGGGGATGCTGGCCGTAACGTTATTTTTACAATATACTCCCTATAAGAGTGAATGCCTGCGACGTGGATTAGGCACAATTTACGGAATAGGAAGACGGAAGTTTTATGTTCATTCGTCAGTACAGCCACAGAACTTTATTCCTTGGCTGTTTATTTATTTACCAATGCATTGACCCCAGCACGTCTGCCTCAATGCTTCCTCCTTTGTTGTTGTTGGATGCCGTCTCCATTTCTGATGATTCCAGCCGACCAGGTAGAATGGTCAGCAAGTGGATAGCCTAGATAGAAGTAGGGAAAGTTGACTCTAATCCAATGTTTATCAGTGTCTGGAAGTTGTATGTAGTCAGTACCAAGGTAGTATTTGCAAAAATAAGTTAAAAAATGTAAATAACATGCAATAATAAATATTTACAGAAAAGCGACAGGGATCAAATAGGACTCAGTGGCACCCAAAAAAGATACATAATAATAAACCCCACCCCTTAACAGGTGCTAGGCACCCAAAAGTACAGTGGGCGGTGCTCACTCTAAACTATTGTTCTAACAAAAGGTAAACCTAAGTGACGTAATATGTAGACCCCAGGGTATCTTACCCATCTTCGTTTGTCCCTGTGCACAAAACAAGAGATTTAACAAAAGAAGGCTGTTTAAAAAAAAACTAAGGTTAAGGGCTAGCAAATGTATAAAAGAGGGAAGCTTCATATAAGACAAACTAAAGACAAAATACCAACCAAAACCAGAGCACTGCCACAGCTCTGACTGAAAACAAAAAGAGAAACCAAGAGCGTAACTGAAGACAAAGAGGACTATTTATAGGGTGGAGAATGGTTGATTGAATATACAGAACAGATGGTAATGGATGATTGGAACCAAGCGCGCGCATCTGATAAATAGGAGAATGAGAACAGTAGGGGGAGACAGAACAATAACACAAAGCAACACCACAAAACAGAACCAAAATATAGGCCTACATACATATACATAAACACTGTACGCAACAATGACTATTTTATGTACTCAAAATAAACATTGGAAATTGATTTCATTGTGCTGGTTTACCAATTGTGTTTTGATGGTAGGCCTAACGGCATTGAGTAACAGCGTTGCTTTTATGGAACAAATACAATATGCCTATGAACTATGCATTGCGTAGTTCAATTGAATTATGGAAGTAAATGAATAAACTTGCATTGTATTCAATCAGCCAGCAGCATATCAATGGCATAGTTTATTGTTTGTACTTAGTTACATTCAACATGCAAAAGGCATGCAACGCCTATAGAATCAAAATTGTGATGAAGTCCAGGGATATATGGGACCAGATGATCTGGGACGAATAGGCAGCCATCTGGACAGTTACTGGGTGCAGGAAAAGCAGAATGAGACTGTTTGACCTTAACCTCAATGTCCCAGATCAGAGCTCCAATCATACAGGAAGGGGAAACGATCTCCTCCAACTCCACAGGATACTCCTTCTGGAACTGGCAAGAGAGAGCATCAGGTTTGACATTCTTGGAACCTGGGCGGTAGGAGAATGAACTGAAAGCGATTAAAAAACAAAGCCCACTGAACCTGGCAGGAATTCAATCTCTTGGCAGTGCATATATATTCTAGATTCTTATGGTCAGTCCAAACCACAAAGGGAAGTACCACCCCCTTGAGCCAGTGTCTCCACTCCTTCAATGCCAACTTAGCAGCTTCCGGTTGCCTATGTCATAGTTCTTTTCAAATGGGGGCATAGGTGAAGCGTCGCTTGAGCTCCTGAAACGCTGCCTCAGCAGAGGGATACCAAGAGAAAAGGGTCTTAGAGGAGGTAATGGCTGTGAGGGAGGCTGCCACAGAGCTGTAATTCCAGATGAAGCGTCTGTAGAAGTTTGCGAATCCTAGGAAACGCTGAAGTTGTTTGCGGGATATGGGGGGCCATTCCGTGACTGCTTTGACCTTGGCTGGGTCCATCTGGATGCTGCCTCGTCTGAGCACAAATCCCAAAAATGACACTTCCAAGACATGAAATTCACACGCCTTTACAAAGAGGTGATTCTCTAGGAGTCTCTGAAGGACCCTCCTCACATGACCCTCGTGGTCCTGTAGGGATCTGGAAAAGACCAAGATATCGTCAAGGTAAACAAAGACAAACTAGTTCAGCTTGTCCCCAAGTACATCGTTCAGTAGGGCTACATCATTCACCAAGTATTCATAGTGGTCACTGGGGGTGTTAAACGCAGTCTTCCATTCATCCCCCTCCCGAATGCGGACCAAATGATTTCTAAGGTCCAGCTTGGTGAAAACAGTGGCACCTTGGAGCAGTTCGAAAGTGGATGAGATGAGTGGGAGGGGGTACCTGTTCTTCTATCGCTGAGTCCTCAATAGTCAATGCAGGGATACAGGGTCTCCTGCAGGGGATGAAGAAGGATGAATGATGCCAGCCACCAGAGATTCACTGATTTCTCCATGGCCTGCATCTCAGGAGCTGACAGCGAGAACAACCGACCCTTGGGGGGAGAGGTGCCAGGGAGGAGGTCTATGGCACAGTCGTAGGTTCTGTGAGGAGGCAGAGAAGTGGCATGGGCTCAGTTGAATTCCAACCATATACCTCCTTCAAATCCAGGTATACAGGCAGCACTTTAGAGAGGTCTGGAAACTCAGAAGGAGAAGGAGAGCTAAGGACAGGAGACGGGGCATTTCTCAGACAGACAGTGCTCACTCCAGCTTAAAATCACTCCAGTAGTCCAATCAATGTGGGGATTGTGTCTAAGTAGCCAGGGGTAACCAAGAATTACTGGAAACTGAGGGGCATGAATTAAATGAAATGACAGAGTCTCATGATGGTTACCTGAAATGCTGAGGTGCACAAGGATACAAAATCCAGGCAGGCAAACAAAATTCAAAAGGGGTCAGGCTGAGGCTGAGGTTGATATAAATAGGCAGGGTCAAAAATCTAGACCACAATCAGATGCCAGCAATAAACTAGGCGCTGGAAAGATGAGGTACAAGACACAAAGACAATCTGGCAGAGAGCTAGTGGAAATTAACCAGTAATATAGGGAGCTAATGAGGGAACGGGGAACAGGTGAGTGGAGAGGATGAGCAGGTGGTGAATCTACTGGTGGGAAGGGCAGGCAGGTACTGTAGGAGTGGCAGGGTCTGAAATGACAGCGGTATTATTTTATAAACAAACACACACACTGAATAAATGAATAAGAAGACAGACCCAAAACCATGACACATCTGTAAGCATGTCTGGAGTTAAAGAGATGTGGATGTGTTTTGCTTTTTTTTTATAACAAATGAATTCAGCGTTGTTTGTCCCCCGTCCTCCGCTGGTCTTTTCTGGACAGATGTTTTCTTTGGATGTGCCGCTGTAGATTGCCACCATGGTTCTCTGCAATCTCAGCTCCACAACCCACAACTTGGCATAGGGACTTGTTCGCTGCGGGCTCACATGAAATACGTTCATGCTTTCGTCCCATGTCCTAAACAAATGTAGAAACTGAAATAAATGGCAAAAACCAATTAACGGAACGGTGTTACATTTTCTTTGTTCGCTAGTGCAGTGTTATTGTTTTGCTTTTACACTTCTCTTAATTGAAATTGTGATGATCAAAGAGTTGTATATGAAAGTTGTACACATTGAAAGATGAGCAGCTGCTGGTGACGGGCAACTTTGTTTGACAGCTGGCTCGTGCCCAATGTAACCATGTGATGTTGCCACGCCACTGTCAATGCTCCACTGCATTTAAAGAGCTTTCTATCCCCAGTGACAGCTCATTTGAATAAAGAACCCGTATGTGCCGACCATCACTATTGTGGGATTTTGCAAGTAAAACAAATACGCATGTTGTTTTTATTTATAAAGCTCAGATAGGAGTGAAGCGGACATTTGTTTTAGCTCCCGAGTCCCGAGCAACGATGTATCCTAAAATAAACACACAAATTATAGGACCAATCAGCGCTCGGGGGAAGGAGTTTCAGTTCATGACAAACAAGGAGCGCCGCAGTCTGCCGAATTAAAAAAACAATGGTAGCGCCTAAGCAATCTATGGAGCAAGCTTTTTATCCAAAATAGCTGAATAACGATGTTAAAGGATTAACAAAAATTGGATGCACCCCACGTGTACGAAAAACGACCAGAGCCGGTTTGTGCGGGAAAAAAATCTGCAAGCCGCAGCTAAATGAAATGCCTGCCCACAAAGGCGATGGCCTCCAATACCAGCTTTGCCAGAAATCAGTCATGATAGCACCAATGAGAAATAACTGTGTGTTCTGTCTGTGTATATTCTATACAATATACTAAGTCTACCAAATATATAAAATGTCTCAAATTGTAATGCATAGGCAATATATATAAGCCTAACACTAAATACAATAACTGCGTTCTTGAGTATGGAGTTCTCAACAGCTTATTGTCGAATAATCTTTCGTGTATCAGCAGCTGTTTTCCAAATAATTAGTTCATGAATTACGGCTCCATTGCTTTCATACAGTTCAAACTTGTAAAATATGTCCGAATATACGTGTCTTTAATTAGCGCTGTCATTGCTGTCAGGCTGGTGGAAAAAGATAGGTGGGTCCGACGTAGAATGAACGCGGAAATAGGCGGGGCTGGGTTGGCGGTGTCCGCGCGGATACGGCCTTCGCGCACGCGCACCATGGAAGAGCTGGTAGTCGCGCTGGAGTCGCACTCGAGCGAAGAGAGCCAGAGCGTCACTCTGATTTGATGGGGAGCTGCACCCATATTTGGAAATCAATTACTGCCCAGCTGAGGCCAGCCTGATATTCATTGCGAAACGCAAACGTGAATATCAGGATGGTCTCACAAGGCTACTTTACAATGAAATAGAAAACAAAAGTAAACTAAAAAACCTTTTTGCATATCAAAAGGCTATTATACTAAACGAAGCAAATTAAATGTTTTTCCGTTCTCTGAGTTCCAAAATCAGCATTAATTACATACTAATATTTACTTTATTACTAATTAATTGTGGTCTCAATGTTGCCCTCATATCCTGTTGCCTCTTCAAGTCACCACTAGGTTGCAGTAGGCCTATTTCTAACTATTTACAATGCATTTTATTATATATAAAACCGACATTCTGACCTAATTTACCCCAAATCATGAATTCATATTACCAAAATCATTCATCCCAATTCATAACCCCATGATATCACACATTCACGAACCACTTATTATAATCAAATTCACCCAAAGCCATAAACCTGACATCATTCATTCATAAAATAGTCATCATAAAATAATAAACCTGACCTAGGCCTAATTAAGACAAAATCATACTGACATTATGAACCATAAAGGCATCAGACATCATAAACGTCTTGAACCCGACATTATAAATCAATTAGATTATGAAGTGTAGTTGAAGTAACAATTCTAGACTACTTCTTAATGATCAAGTTTCAAGTTTCAAGTTTATTTATTTATAGAGCACATTTAAAAACAACCCACATTGACCAACGTGCTGTATAGGGTAAAAGAGCAAAGCACACATCTCTCTGTGTGTTGTACAGACATGTACAACACACAGAGAGATGAACAACACATAAAGAGCAAGAAAATATGAGAGTGAAAAACATCAGAACAATAGGACACGGCAGAAATGATACAAACATATACCACACAGGTAATCATGTTTTCATTAGGCCTATTAACTCAGACTTTCTAACAGACTTCTACGGAAGCCCTGAAAGGCAACAGAAAAAAAGATCAGTATCACATTATAACGTGAAAAGTTTATTGTTATAGCAATAAGTTATCACAGGCACATGGAGGAATATATTCTATATATGAGCTAATTTACACGATGTGATGAAGGTCTACTTCATGCTGGGTTAAGACATGGCGAGGTTCTGCTGTTATTGAGCAAGGTGTATGATATAGTGATAAGTCTGCTACATTAAGAAGGATGATAACATGCATTGGGCTGTACAGTACAGAACAATGAGTCTGACATCATGTCTCATTGATCAGCTGGAGGACGGACGGCTCCATGGATACCAGCTACCAGCTCTTTCTATGGGTCTGGGTAAAACCACATTTGGATTCTTTCCCCCACTGTTTCTAGTAGACTACTATGGAGTGTTGGGTCACAAATTGGGCTATAATGATAGACATAACATAACTGTTAAATATAGGCCTAAATGTAATTTTATTCTTGAGATCTATGCCTATCTAATGTCATGTTACAGATTGGAGCTAAATAATGGAAGTCTGATAATGAAAAGTGATCAAAGGCGTCATCTATATTTCAAATGGCGTTACATTAGGGGGGTGTGTCGAGTGGAAAGATTTTCCAAAATAAAGTTCACGTGTTCGGTTCGGTCTTATATTCACTCGGTAACCGAGCGCCCTCTAGTGCTAAACAGGTGTATGGCAAAAATAACAGCACTTAGGAAGAAACCATTCCGCCAAATGTGTGCATAACGCAACGTCGTAGTAAGTGCTTGGCGGGTGTGTAATTAATCTATGAATAATGTGCTCTAATATAATGTCAATATGAAAGCAAACGAAACACATAGAAGATATATCGACATTTGCCAAAGGTAGCTGTTTTACCGACCCTGCGTAATAACCGCAGTGGTGTCGTCCTATAGTATTGAAGGCAAAGCTGGTAAAGCACTGTTTGTTTTTGAACCGAGAAGGAAGACGCGTTGCCGACATTACCCTTCGCGCATCGCTTTTTATAAGGGCTTCAAATACTTCCAAATACTATTCCTATCGTCAAGTTAGTGATTGTTTTGAAGCGACTTGGTTAGCTCGCCATGGCTCTGTGTGGGGGTGTCGGAGTCATGGCTTTGCCCAGCGAGCTGATTGTCCATATATTCTCCTTTCTGTCCGACCGAGACAAACTCCGGGCCTCGGCCGTGTGTTCGCGGTGGAGGGAGTGTCTCTTCTACCCGGCCCTCTGGACCGAGCTCAAACTCCGGGTAGGCGGCGGCTGTAACGGCGGCGGCTGCGGTTCCGAAGAGACCCCGAAATTAGAGTTTCTCATGCGGAAGTTCGGCTCGTTCGTGCGCGAGCTGCAGCTGGAGCTCGCCCCGGTGGACGGCTACCTCAGCCCCGTGAACCAGGACCCGTCCACGGGGGGCAGGACGGACCAAGCCGCCGCCGAGAGGGATCCACACTTCTCCCAACGATGGAAAGACGCGACGACCACTTATTTGGATCAGGTGTTATGTGTGCTGACAAGCACCCGAAACAACAGGTATCAATCGACTCAGTGGGGGGTACATTTTATCGCGTGACACAATCACGCCGCACAGATGCACCCAGTATCTTAACAGGATGAACATCACGTCGCACATCACGCCAGAGCCCGCCTGGCGTTGCTCGCTATAAACAAACCCTGACATCACGTTACGTAATGGAGCCGTGTGGGGGGGCATGCTAGCGAACCAAACGACCACTTTCAACAGTATGTGTGTGTTTTTAACATCACGGGAGCCAGGCCGACATGTCGCCGTGATGCACGCGGGATGGACGATGCCGTGTATACAGACGGGATAATTGCGGCGTCAAATGCGAGTCTGCGTTTCTTTTGTAGCGCGTGCCTTCTCCTCCGCTGTATTGTTGCGTTGGTTGTCAGAGCAGCACAATGCGCACTGGTTGTGCCCAGAGAGACGCTGTAACGCTGATATCAGCACTCACTCGCATATCGTTTTGGCGTGGAAACGCATTAAATAAGCGATGAAATGACACTGTCCACACGGTTCTGCTGTGATATGGCCATTTCATTATAGTTCAACTCTTATTACAATAACAGTCACCCACGTTCTGCTATTATCTTTCATAGGTATTAGTATTAGGTGTGCAGCTTTAGCTTCACAACTCCTATTATCTATCATATTTATTGTTTTTAATATTATTATTAGGTGTGCAGCTTGAACTCCTATTATCTATCATACGTATTATTATTATTATTATTATTATTATTATTCCCAAACTTCCCTACTCAACTCCTACTTCATACATGCTAGAACAATAATTCAAACCTTATATACTACCCTACTATCCAAACTTTTATGGAATGACTCTTTTATACTAATTATAAGTATTTAAACTTTGAAACTCTTAAACTCCCACATACACGCACATGATATTTCTAGAATTGTTAGTGTACAAAATATAAACTATAAAAATCTATAAACTGTCACTACTCCCACAATATTTAGAGCCCACATTATACATAAAATATGTTGAGCTCCTCAATTTTCTAAGCAGTGGTGTTTATACTTTCTACAAGAGATGACTTTAAATGTTCTCCACATACATTGAAATTGATTCTCTCACTAGACCATAAATATTATCCCCAAACATTCATACTCATCTCCTTTCTTCATACTTTATACTGCAACAATAATTAAAACTTTACTTACTACCTTACTATCCAAACTTCTATACAATGATTCAAAACTTAGACTTTAAAACCAAGAACACCCTAGCAATCACCTAGAACACCATAGAAACCACCTAGAACATCCTAGCAACCACCCAGAACACTATAGCAACCACCTAGTTAACCATATAAACCACCTAGAACAACCTAGCAACCACCCAGATCATCATAGAAAACCACAGAACACCATAGAAACCACCCAGAACATCCTAACAACCACCTGGAACACTCCAGCAACCACCTTGAACATAGCAACCACATAGAACACCCTAGCAACTACCTATAGCACCCTAGCAACTCCCCAGAACACCATAGCAAATCAACAAGAACACCCAAGAAGCAACATGTAACACCCTAGCAGCCACCATAAAACTACAGCTAAAAACTACTTCACGTCACTCTACTGTACATTTCCAATATACCAGGTATACCCTAGCTGCACACCACAATTTCTTCTAGTTCTCTCTACAGCTTTGTGGTGTTGAACAAGCGTACTTCCAGAGCCTTCCATATAATGAATCCCATTGCGGTTAATAATACAAATTTTCATGTAATTTTCATCATAGCCCCCTTACAAACGAGATGGTTATCCTTTCAATAAACTTGTTTAGAATAGCGATTTGACTTAGTCAAATTCTCTCCACCAACAAACCAAGTTAAACATGGGTCTCAAGATTTATATTCAGTTGTTTTCATCATTTATCAAGTAATTTTTTTTTTTAAATAGTTAAATTTCAGTTAAGTTTCACATCATAATTGTGAAAAAACAGCCTTTGTGATTTCGGTCCATTTTACAGACTAAATAATAATCAAGTATATAATCTATAGATGAATCAACATTGAAAATAATAATTAGTTCTAGCCCTGAATCTGCATACTGGTTATATTGACAGGTTTCTGTGATGGCTGGAGGAACAGAGCCAGATGTGGCTGCTTCATTTATTTGCCATAGCTGGCTGATAATGGCCACCATAAACTAAACCAAAACTGCATTAGCTCATATGGTCAAAAATGGGCATCACAAATATCATGTTTGAAGTTTGATATATCATTACAGCGTTTGAAACAATGTGTGAACCATTGTTTGACTTTAGTTATAGAAAACAGACTGTTCCTGAAATAATCTCATCCACCCACTTTCATAGTAGGAAACAAAAACGTCAAGTAATAATACGCTACTAGCCTCAATCACCCTTGGGCACCACACAGGGGAATATAGTGTCATGTCTATTTAGATTCCTTACCAATATTTAGGTAAAAATAACAATCTATTTCCTTTCACACAACTAAATAAAATCCAATGCTGCTCAACTAGCTGTTTGACATTGGCATGCATGCTTTCCCCATTTCCTCGCTTCTGCCATGATCTTGTTTTCTTCAGGGACCATCCAGGTGGTTGATTATTCTTGTTCATAATTGTCCTAAAGTTGCCATGCTGCTCTCCATATTTTGAATGTGGACTCAAGAGAGAGATAGACTTCAGTTCATGGACTGGAGGTTGTTGAAGGTTGTTTAAACCATGGCATAATATCACAGTTTGGACATGA
>OMKN01065564.1:4319-22206 GCA_900302345.1 Melanonus zugmayeri
GGGGGGGGGGGGGGTCACTCTCTGCATCCGTCCTACAATCCTGGGACCTTTACACACACACATGGTGGTGCAGAGATGGAACAATAATATCCATCTGTTTTATGTATAATCCACTGATTCGTTTCAGCATTCCTCTGGGTTTTAATAATTCTGTTGGTTTTCATAAGCACGTCTATCACCTTCTATGATGGTGTCCCTTGACTCTGTCAAATGTATTTGCAGACATATTCAGAATATAAGTGAGATCAAGACAGACGTGGGCAAGGCAAGGGCCTGGGTGCGCCTTTCCATGGAGAAGAAACTGCTCTCCAGGCATTTGAAGCAACTGCTGTCCGACCACGAGCTTACAAAGTGAGTGACTCCTCCACACTCGGTCATGAAGACTTTAGAGCCTAAACGCATCAAGTCGGGTAACTGAATAAATACACAATGTACACAAATAATTGTGTATGTGTATACAAATAAATTAATTGAATTAAAACAGTCTATTGACCTTTCTTATTGGGTTATCTGGGTTTTCTTATCCTTTAGGGTCACTTAATTACCCCATTCTATGATGGGACAACAATAACAGAAATGGTTATTATTATTGTAAAGGAGTGCAATATGAAATGAACCTGATATCCACAAACTACTCATACATAATTAATGAGCTCCTTTTAAAATGGCAAGGCGTCATACTATGGTCCCCTGACACATTAATTATTTACAGGATTGTTCATAATTGATAAATCATTGTTGAACTGGGTCACATTCAAAGGAATTTCAGACTGAGTTTGTGACCTTGCCATTCCAGGAATCGTTTGCCTAACATATGAGATCAATATTGTAGATTAATCTATTTGTTTTCTCATCCATTCATGCTATTTGAAGGAATCCACAACATTATGAAGTATTCTAAAGCATTCATGAGTTTATTTCTGAATCTATATTTTCTTCCCCACGTAGGAAACTCTACAAGCGCTACGCTTTCCTGCGTTGCGATGACGAGAAGGAGCAGTTCCTCTACCACCTCCTCTCCTTCAACGCCGTAGACTACTTCTGTTTCACCAACGTCTTCACCACCATCAGTGAGTGTTTATGCCCGTCGCACAAAATCGATCCATATTTGTCCCCTCTAAATGTAAATAAATACGTTTTCATGTATGATGTAATAGTTAGCAGTAGTGGCGTTTCCCTGACATGTTTCTCCCCTGTTCTTTGTCACAGTGATCCCCTACCATGTGCTGGTGGTCTCCAGTAAGAAGCTGGGGGGCTCCATGTTCACAGCCAACCCCTGGGTGTGTGTTTCTGGGGAGCTGGCTGAGACCGGGGTGCTGCAGGTTCCCAGGAACACCCTGGAGATCACTTTTGAGGTGACGATAATGATGATAATGATGATGATGATAGCAGCTAGTTTTTTGTTTTTGTTTGTTTGTATGTGTCAATAAGTCAAGTGATACAAAGTAATTGTATGTCTGTCTTTGGTATGTTTTTGTTTATCATGTTCAGTGCCAGAACCTGGGCAAGTTGACCACAGTCCAAATTGGCCACGACAACACGGGACTCTACGCCAAGTGGCTCGTGGAGAGCGTCGTGGTCCGGAATGAGATCACGGGACACACCTATAAGTATGTTTGCGGTATTATAATACACAAAACAAGCATGTATTTATACTGAACTTGGAACAACGTCGACCCCCGTGACCTAAACCCGCATGTGTCGTGTGTCCGCTCCAGGTTCCCCTGCGGCCGATGGCTGGGGAAAGGGGTGGACGACGGCAGTCTCGAGAGGATCCTGGTGGGAGAGCTGGTGACCGCCAGCACGGAGAACGACGAGCGCATGTGTCGAACCCCCCCCATGCAGCAGTCCCCGGGCATGATGAGGAGGTTTGTCACCATCTCGCCAAACAGCAAACCAAGTGAGTCAAACCTCAACCGCCGTTTAGCAGTTGTCTTACATTTTTAAACTGACGACACGACCAATGTTTGCCTTTTAATCCATTTTGCCCTCAAGAAGTCCATTTATTTCCAGTGCAACTTGGCGTAGGGCTCACGACCTTGCATTGCAGAAGGGTTTGCGACACTGTGTCTGGAGCCCTGCACGTGTCGGAAAAGAATCCAACACGTGCACCAACACACATCTGAAAAGCATGGAGCAAACCTGACCTACACATAAAACTCTTTTTATCTGTGCGGTACAAACCACTACTAAAACCGCTACTTAACAGCGCTGTACTGTGGAATGCAAAGCTTTTTGAAATGTATGAAAACATTTTATTTGTGTCCTGGATCAATTGAATCTGGATGTTCTTCTGTAAGTGTTTCCATTGACGAATGGAATGTTCCCTCTTCCTCCCCACGTCGTCCAGAATTAAACACAGGTCAGATCCAAGAAGGAGTTGGGGAGGCCATCAATGGGATTGTAAAGCACTTCCACAAGCCAGAAAAGGAGGTAGGAGACGGCTGAGTAGACGACGGCCCGCCGCTTGTACCTCTATTATTTATTACCCTTTACTCAAAGACGGTTGATCCAGTGATCTCTATGCTATTTAAGCATACTTTATGTTGTGGTGTTAAGATATCGATATGGTTTACATGGATTCTTTGACTTTTTAACTGACAATGCCTTATTTTATCTTTTATACCAATATAAATTATCGTAAAAACATACATGAATATAACTGTACAGTTATTGTTAGTGTTATTTTGTTTTTTCTTTTCAACCCTTTTTTTTCTCCACACTGTTTTTCATTATTGGTTCAAATTTGTACCTGTGATGTAATAACAATATAATCCTAATTTAGATTGAGATTTAGAAGATGTGGAGTTCATGTCATGAGTGTACTGTAAAAAGAAATACACTGGTTGGCGTATTTCTCTTTAACTGCTCAAGTTGGGTATGTTATTCTTACAGTTGGAGGCTGTTCTAAACATTGATTCTCTACGTGCTTTCCAGAGGGGAAGTCTGACTCTTCTGCTGTGTGGGGAATATGGTCTGGTCTGGGCATTGGAGCAAGTCTTTCAGCATGGCTTCAAATCACCCCGGCTTTTCAAGAATGTCTTCATTTGGGATTTCTTAGGTAACAATTTTTTAAAATATCATCAAACCCTCAATAATAATAATAATAATAATATTTTAATTATTTTATATATTCTTTTTCATTTGTACAGAAAAGTCACAAGTGCACTTTGAGAATACAGATCAGCGGGGTGTGAGCCTGGATGAGAACTGGCAAACCAGAGTGCGCCACTTCTGCCGCTTCATGCGTGCCATCAACAGCACATCCAGAAACATTGGGAAGGATGGAAAGTTCCAGATGCTCGTCTGTCTTGGAGCGAGGTAGGCACTTAAGCAAAAGCAGTTACGGCACCTCCTTATATCAACATGGGACAGTGAAGGGGATGAGGTGGACCGTGTTGGTGAGCGCTGCTTCCACAATTCATGTCAAAATAGGAATGTTACTGGCCATGATTCATTTTCCCTTTCTTTTGCTCTTCGCTCTCTTTTATGTTTCTGTATTGAGCTCTTTGTTGACTAATATGTGACCATATCTCTTAGGGACCATTTGCTGCACCATTGGATTGCTCTGCTTGCAGATTGTCCAATCACGGCTCAGATGTACGAGGACATCGCGTTGGTTAAGGACCACTCGTTGGTAAATTCTTTAATCAGAGTGCTACAGACATTGCAAGAGTTCAACATTACCCTAGAAGCTTCTCTTGTCAAAGGCGTTGGCATCTAATAACACCGCTCCTTGGGATGGAGCGGGAAAACCATTGGGACCACACACAAAAACAACAATGACAACAACAACAAAAATCATAGTAACTTTTTTAAAACAGGAGGAGACTTGAACAAAGGAGGTTTTCTGGCTTATATTAAAGCTACTGATACATTTGCCATATATACATATGACGTGCAATGAGCCTTTCAAAATATGATGTTAGACGTTTAAAATATGTTTTCTATTATGATCCATGACTTTGACATTACTGATGATAACCCACTTGTGCTTTACTGTTGAAATACAATATTTTCATTGTTGTCATTAACTGCAGACAATGGCGATATTCGGGAAAAACGATAAACAAGAATTGTTTCATATATTTTCAAAGATAACAGTATTATTTTGTTATGTCTGACAAGTTGCTTGCTCTGTTGTAACTCAGATTCCAAGGTCATAATGCAGAGCTTGAAGCAAATTATGTAAAAGTATGCTTTATAAGTATGTACATGACAGGGGATATATGTTGTTGTAGTCTGAAGATTGATTCAACTACATGAACCAAACAGTGTCTTGTTTGTTTGGCTATTCTCTGAAAAGTATAGAAGTATGCAAATCTTTTACATGGATTAACTTGAGCAGTCTCATGGCAGTGGGTCTATGGCAAATATGTTTGAGCTATAGAGTGTAAGGCATTGCTTTGCTTTTGTTCTGTACATCGATTCACCATCAAACACCTCTTATTTAGGGAAATGCTGGCTAACATTTTGTGTAAATATCTTCAACCAGGCCCTGATTCTCATCCCACATTAACTATTAACACTACGCCTGCTGTCTGAAGAAACGTTTAGTGTGATTGTTTGGGACTGTTTTGAGATCTAGAATGACATCTACATGACCATGTAATGGGATGCCACTTCACTTCTGATTTGTCATGGATTCTGCTATGCAATCTCCAGGTGAAAACATTATTGGACTTGGGGGCAGGACAATGTTGGGGTGTTTCTCGACATCTCTTTACTTCATTAAACTTACTGTGCAGGACAAGGGATTTGATATAAGATGTAAAGGATGTATTTCCCTGTGCCAACAACGTCTGGATTATTTCTGTTGTACTTGTGTGTTCAATTTACATGAGCATCTTGGGAGATATATATATATTTTTTGTTTTCCAATACTATTGTACATTTATTGACATAGCTGTGTAATGTAGTGTTTACTAAGTGGGCAACTGTGTACAGTGTAAAAAAATAAATATATATGTATAAAGAATAAAACGTACGTAAGCATAAAATGGTACATTATTTGAGTGTTGTATTTGTTTATTTACATATAAACACAAGTATACACAGAAAACACAATACGCGGGAGATCACACACAACAGCCTGCGAGAGAACGTAAACAAACGCCTTCGCGCCAAGTCGAACAGATTTTTTCCCACTCTAAGGGCGTAACATGGCTTCTGGGAATTTGAGTGTAAAAGTTGACGGAAAACGCAACGTAGCGCCACAATATTTGTATGTGAGCACTACAACCCCCGAAATGCAACATTGATAAACACTACACGTGCGACGGTGATTGGTCAAACGCATTTTCAAACCAGACCGTTGGACTCCTTATATGGTCTTCCTACGTCGAGCCCTTTCATTCCGTGTTTTTATGCTAATAATATTATAATACACAGCTGTATGTTGTAGTAAGGCATGCGCAGTGCGTGACAAGAAGACCGTGAAGATTCAAAGTTTGTGTTCGGTAAGTCTACTCTATGTAATTCTGCAAATGCATGTTGATCGGATATGTTATTTCTACCGCCGTGGTGATAACTTGGTTGGCGTTTCGCCTGACGTCCATGTTGAAGTTAGTTGAAGAGACGCTCGCGCTCAACAATGGGAGCCGTGGGAGTGAATGAGAGCGTGGCGCGGAAGCTAACACGCTAGCTAGCCGCTAGCTAACAACAATAAGCCGCATTTGGCGCTCTAGCGGACAAAAGTTTGAATTTTAAAGGGAAGGTAGGCCGTATTCTGCTATGTTAATTCAAACGCGTTTTTATAATACAACAGATGATTCGGCGTAACTGTTACACGTTTGATGCAGCTGCGCGGACACGTAGTTGAGCGACAAGCCCCGGTAGCTTTTTGTTCGACTTCAGAGAGCGGTGCCCGCTTTTTGTTACGGATTCTACCCGGACAACACAAACACACCCCTTCACATACGATCATTACCTTCATATCACCGATTTACACCGTCCTCAAATATTGATATGCCGATTAATCATCAGGATACACACGAGAATAGCATTACGAGGTATTACTCTGCGCTGAAATCACCGTCTATTGCATTTTTGAACTCGAGTTGGAAAGTACGTTATTTCTCCGTCGCGTCACGTGAAGCGCAGCCGCCAAAAGGTGTCTTGTAGCACGTCGTGATTTATTTCTGAATATATATTGAATATATATTTAAAGCATGTTTAATTATTGGTTGGTGTTGAGTAACGCAGGCTGTGTGGTTTGATGTGAAGCGATCCTCTTGTTTCTGCTGTTCCGCAAAGCGGCGGCAACTTGGTTGCTGCATAACAGCAGGGTTTTTTTAATGCCCGTGCAATTATTCTGTGTAGCGTTAAACCACGTTAACGTTCAGGTTCGGGTGTCTCGTTATGTTTTTAAGTCATATTTTATTGATGAGTTACTCTTGTGTGTTTTTGGGGCAGCTCCCCGCTTTTATTTTTTATTTTTTATGGTGGGCTGGTCGTCTGTCCGCAGGACTGAGCAGTGAACAGACCGCCGTTAACCAACAGATTCTCTACGTTTCCAGGTGTTGGACCACAGATCAACGCAACAAAAACAAATATGTTTGGTTTTCATAAATCAAAGATCTACCGGAGTAACGAAGGATGCTGTATCTGTAAGACCAAGTCCTCAAGTTCACGGTTTACAGACAGCAGTCGATATGAAGAAACCTTCAGGCTGTGTTTTGGGTGAGTTCCTGCATGTTGTTGTTGTTGTTGTTGTTGTTATTCTCACCCAGATCGGTGTCTAATAAGCAATGAGTTTGTATAGAAAAGATTCAGGATGTAACTTACTCTTTTAATGCTACTTGTCTTTGTGTGTAGGTTGTCAGAAGATCGTGTTGGAGATATCTGCAATGCTTGTGTTCTGTTAGTAAAGAGATGGAAAAAGCTACCAAATGGCTCAAAGAAGAACTGGAATCACGTAAGGGCCTCTTTGTATGTATTGTTTACTTTCCTTTCAGTAGGAGAATTTATTTAAGTGACATAATTTGCCATAATACAGGTTGTGGATGCCAGAGCAGGACCCGGCTTCAAATTAACTAAACCCAAGAAGATGAAGACTGGTGACGGGAAGAGGAAAAGCAAGCTTAAAACGCTTCACAAGTTTAAGAGGCAAAGTAAGTTATGACTGCAATAATTGAGCGACCCAACCATGTGCTTTTTAAGCATCTGATAAATAATGGAAGTGTTGCCATGTTCTAAAAAGCTATGGTTGTACGTTCTTCACAGATTCAGATGCCCACAGCACAACATCCAGTATGTCGCCTTCCCAGTCCCCCAGCTACAGCAACCTGTCGGATGATGGTTCTGATATTGAGTCCAAGCAGAGGCGTTCTACCCCCACTGCCTTCTCTTTCCTTGACCGCTCCTACTGGAAAAGGTATATCCTACAAACCTCATTTTGTGTCCTACTTTGGGGACACGTACATTTCAGTTTTATTGATATCCTTGTATGCCTTACTGTCAAATAAAGATTGTACCTTCCCCTTTCTTTAGGCAAAAGATATGCTGTGGCATTGTCTATAAAGGGCGGTTTGGGGAGGTGATCATCGATCCTCGGTTATTTAAGCCCTGCTGCAGTTCTAAGAAGAAGACGACGCTGGTGCCCACACAGGTGGCACCGCACCTCCCAGACACACTTCCTCCACCACTTCCAGAAGACCTGAAAGAAACCTGGTGACATTTCTTTCTTTTATTTTAAATCCCACAGGGTTGTCCATGGCACCTAGATTTGTCTCCAGTGGCAGACTTCCCCCATCAAATTAATTTCCAATGTTAGTGAGAAGTTTGATCAACTCCTCTTATGGTTCCCTTTTTCTATTTGTATTTGCTTTTTGTATAGAACCGACTTATTTTTGATTATTTTTGATTGTTTCTTTTTTATATAGATGACAAAAGGAAAGTGTTTTTTACGGGCATTAGTAACCTATAAAATGGCCATGACAGGTTAAATGTTTGATTATGAATTTTGTGTTTTGAATTAACTGACCAGCTTTCTGTAAATATGTAACTTTTTCCAAACATATCATAACTGTTAATGTGTTCATGAAAATCACCAGATATTCCTAATGCCAGCAATTATGTGTTTGAGTATTTCTTCAACACAAGACCTTGTCCTTGATGTTGCTCCTTGTCTGCAAGCACGATAATCTCTCGGATTATATTACACAAAGAAATATTGGCAAGCACTGTGAACATACTCCAATCTGTTTTCCATAAAATCTAGACATTGTCAAAGGTTTATACTAAATGTGTGCATAGTCTATGTTCCCACAATTGAACAGACTGGAGTACTGTACAATAGACATTACTGTTTAATTTCATCTGCAGTGTGTGCACATTTTAACAATCGGTTAGACTGTGTATATGCTACTGTTTTTGTACTTTGTTCCTGAACTGAAAAAGCATGTTTGTTTTTTTTACGCAGATGTTTTTAGATGGGTTGTAAATACACATTTAGCCTTGTGCCACCGGGCTCCGTAATCGGTGAACCACTACTTGTCAAAGTTTTGTGAAAAGGGCACTGCTAGTTTACTGTCAAATATCCTCTGTTCTTCAAGGCATTATTGTATTATTATTTTTTGGTTGAGGTGAAAGTCCAAGCTCATACTTCTACAGTGAAATTTTCACTAAAATTAAAATGCTGGATGCATGGGGTAAAACCGGTAATTAACAAATCATGACTGTTCTGCATTTCTTCTACATCCTTGCTTAATGTTCTGTTACTGAATATGTATTTGTGATTGCGGTTGCTGTATTTCTTTAAGGCAATTCTCAAAGCTACGACTATGCAGACATTTTGAATGTGAGAAGTGACCTGAAAGTTCAATTTCATATCTTAGCCTCAGGTGTTTATTTATTAACCAAATTGGCTTATAAAGCAATAATTAAGATATTCCTACTCACAAAGAATTGTTTTTGCTATGTTATTTCTAACCATATATTTTATAAAATAATGCTCATATTGCACGGTTTTTGCCATTGTGCATATTCTCGATGTCCAGTAAACTGTGGTTTTCGAAGGTTACTTTGTAAATTGTGACCCTAATTAAACTAAATGGTTTGAAGGACCATACTCTAAACATGTTTTATTAAAACACATTTCTGCGGCAGGGTAGTTGGATGCTGAACAATTAATATTCTTGTTGAAAGGATGATTGCTGCTTTGAGGTTAAAATTAAGCTTGTTTTTGTTTTTGGGTAGATATCATATTAAAGTTGTTCAAGGTACATGTTGTTATGAGTTGTGCCTTAACAATTGCCAGTCCTTTTTTGATAAGAGTATCAATCTTATGTAATTTAATATTTATTTATTACAAAACATTTTGTACAAGCTTAAAGACGTCTAATTCCTATCCATTGTTTGTGCACTTCCTTTCAATATCTGTAGGTCAATGTTTTTCTATACTGTACACCTAATAGTTCTCTGTAATAAAAATAAATAAAAAAGCCAAATTGTGTTGACGTCATATTGTCGTTGGGGGGCGCGCGTGAGTCGAACCCACGCGCTCACTTGAGAGCGTGTGGGTTGTTTTCAATGCGCTTTGTGTCTCCTATGAACGAGAACGCGTTAATATGACGACGGTTTCGTGACAAGTTTTCCGTAAGCGCGACGCTAATCATCACGTAGTAAGTAAACAACAAAAATAAAGATGGTTCACAAAAACCTGCCCCTCGGCGCGCGCGCACAGTCAACTCCCGCCGGGCCGAATGCTTGGAAAAGATGAGGAAAGTTTGGAATTACAAAATCAACCCCGCGAGGAAAAACGCACAACTAGTGCGCGCGCGTGTGTGCGTGTGTAGGATGGGCGCGCGCGTCGATACGTTGACAGTAGACCGCGTTTAAAAAAACATCAAAAAAAAAACAAAAGGCTCGGGGAGAGCTCGCGTTGCTCCGCTCCTACTCGTCCTGCGCGCGCGCCCACACTCCTTCCTCTGTCCGCAGCCCCGCGGGGAACACGCTGACAGACAGGCTGCATTGAGAATGAGGCGGACACTCGGTCGCCACCTCAGTGCGCGCTCGTCCCTCTGAGAGACCTTAGACCTGAGATCACCATGGGAGCTGTTTGGATGGCGAGGAGCCTGTGTTTGTTTTCGCTCTTGTTAAATACTCGCCAAAGCGCAGCGCTTCCACAGAGTCAAGGTAAGCTTTACTCCGACCCATGCGCGCGTTATTCTCCCAAAGCCTCTATTTGTGCTCTACTACATTAGACTACATCACATTGACTCACTTTATATTCTACCAGATGTGTTAATAAAGCAGGTCTTTATTATTTATTAAGTGATGGCTGTGCTACAATGATGGCACAACAATGAAATGAGTTGAGAACTTTTAAAGTGCCTATAACTAATCATTATTCTCGTTTTTTTCTTCTTTGTTCATCACCTGCATCTAATTTCCTTTGGTCTCGTGATTCACTATTTACATTGTTTTCCATTGGTATCCCGCTCGTGCGGCGCACGGGCGACTCTAACGCGGCGTGATGGTGACTTGATGACTTAACGTCGCGCCGTCTCGCAGTGGATCAGTGCGCGGAGGAGAGCGATGGCTGTCACATCGACGCGATTTGTCAGAACACCCAGGGCTCGTACAAGTGCACGTGTAAAGCGGGCTTTAAAGGAGACGGCAAACACTGCGAAGGTAACGACCCGCTCAGGTCCGCCTCGTCGGGACGACGCGTGGCCGCCGGCCCGAAGTGGCGTCGGATCCGCGCGTAGTTCCGTGAATTAAACGCACGTCTCGACTGAGCCTCGTGGTTTAACGGTGCGCATATTTGTTGACACGTGTGTTGTTTTTTTGTAGACATTGATGAATGCGATTTCGAGTACAACGGTGGCTGTGTGCACGAGTGTCACAACATACCGGGGAATTACCGGTGCACGTGCCACGATGGATTCCGTCTCGCGCACGACGGACACAACTGTTTAGGTGAGATTAATTGATTGATTGATTGAAACCTTTATTTAATCAGGGAGACAAACTGAGACCTACGTCTCTTTTGCAGAAGTGCCCTGCGTTACAAAGCACACACACAGTAATAAAATAAAATATACAAAAAACATAAAATATAAATATAGATACAAAACCAGCAAATACCAAAGGAGGACATAAAGGGTAGGCCTACACAAAGAGTAAAGTGGCAAGCAGACGAAAGACAGATATAACGGGACAATCACACCATGCAGAACAATTACATGAAGTTCCCAAGAGTGTTCTTCAAAAGCTCTTTAAAGGTTCCAAGAGCAGCATGGATGTGACTGATATGACGACTGGGTCTATTCAACCCCCCCTGTGTACTTTTTGAGTTGTAAAAGTAGCACTCATCTTATTTTGCATAATAGGCCTCTTAAAAAAAGGTAGGCTGTGCAACATCTCCATAATACTCTACTGCTGACGTTTTTACATGCATTACATACAGTAGGCCTACATCGGCGATAGGCTGTCTGACAGTTGAGGGTTTATAGACCAGGCTGTTTTAAGTTTTGCATATTGATAATGTTCATAAAAAACGTGCTTTCTTTGTATGATTTTATTCAAGCTTCACACTATTTTGACACACACACACTTGTATCTGCGTGTGTTTCAATAATAATTAATGCCAGAAACCCAACTTTCTTCTTTCTTTTAGATGTGGATGAGTGTAAATTCAACAATGGAGGCTGCCAGCACACGTGTGTCAACACAATGGGAAGCTACGAGTGTCGCTGCAAAGAAGGTTTTTTTCTGAGTGACAACCAGCACACATGCATCCACCGCTCTGTGGGTGAGTGGCAATGAATACAGGTTTTACGCCTTTTGAACCTATATCCTCTGGCTGTGGATCCTGGCATTTACATTAGGCCTGTGGAGGGCCCATCTGCAAGAGAAGGTGTTAGAGAATCGTCAAAGATAGGAATAGTAGGCCTACTGCCTGTTGACAATTATTCAAATACCGGTATGTATGTATGTATGCACAGATGCATGAAGCTTTTAAAGGGAGACCTTCTTTTGCAGCAAATTCTGAAATGTTGACGTATGCTGCTTTGATTATACCAGGTATATTTGATTCAAAGTGAATTTGATAAAGTAATGTAGTCATAGGAATGATTTGTTATGAACTATAATGACAATTTTCTAGTTGTTGATTACATTTTTAAAGTTTGTGTTTCTGTCAGAGAAATAACTTCAATGTAATTGCTAATGATAATATCCTATATCCAATATATCTGACATGCAAGCACATATTGTCTTATGCTCACTGTGGCTGTCTTGGCTGTAGTAAGAGTTTCACTGTGTGTGTGATGCATGTGTGTGTGTTTTTCAACCACAGAGGGCCTCAACTGTATGAATAAGGAGCATGGCTGCGCTCACATCTGCAAAGAGACCCCTAAGGGAGGGGTGGCCTGTGAGTGCCGCCCAGGGTTCGAGTTGGCCAGGAATCAGAGAGACTGCATCAGTATGTGTGGTGGATCCATTATGCCTGCAGTCTGACCAATTTGCCTTCAACTGTTGAGCAGAATATCTGACCTCGGGTCATATGTTGTTACCTTGCAGTTACCTGTAACCATGGCAATGGGGGTTGCCAGCACATCTGTGAGGACACGGAAGAAGGCCCCATATGCAGGTGTCACGTCAGGTATACCCTGCAGCCTGACAAAAGCTCCTGTGTAGGTAGGTAAGCACTGACTCCACTATGTATATGCTCAATGGCTGGCTATTTGAAATAGCACACCCCTCTCGTTTCTACATCTCCATCTCTTGTTTTTTTAATCAAATGTTAAAGCTCTCCTCAGTTGTCATATCCTGACTGGGATGGGAGAACTTGAGTACCCATGGTTCCTGTTCTCTCTTTGTGTTTGTGGTTGGAAGGCAACAAAAGGGATTTCACTTTTCTTGTGTCTTTCTGATTCTCATATTTTACTGTGTCATGAAGAGGCAAATTATTGGACTTGTATTATTACATATTAATGCAAATATGTGGATTAAGGCAGGTTGAACACATTTTAAAGAGGCAGTCTCTAATAGGTTTCATTCCAAATAACAAAAAAGATATGGCGCTAAGTTATCTCTTTAAGCGACGTGTCCATGCCAGTTCCCCTTATAGTGGGTGTGCGTCCCTCGTTTCTCCTCCTCCACATCTTGGTTGGATGATAAGGATCGTTCCATCAGATAGTGGTGGTGGTGGTGTTTTTCTTCTGCAGTGCCAACACGTGTGAGGTCTAAGACTATCGCTGAGAAGTTATCGCGTGATTCATTTCACTTGTCCCCCCTTGCTTTATCTTTTCCACAACAAGACATGACACACTGTGCAACTCCGGTAGAAACATGCCTCTGCTTACTGAGTTTCCATCCCCCCAAAAAGTTGTAATAGTTTAAATTTGAATAGACATAATAATGAATTGAGCTGTTACATTTCTTCTAATGATGTTTTATGCGTTTGTGTCCCAGAGCGAGACGAAGCCACCACTGAGCCGATGGAGCACAACATCACATCCTTCACCGAGGTCGATAAACGCGTGAAACGAAGATTGCTCATGGGTGACGATTCCATTAACACCATGGTTTATTATTTACATTTTGTGGAAATTGCAAACTCTCATCAGGTTTAAAAAGTGGATGTTCAAGCGATTTGATGTGTGTGTGCTCTAGACACACTACAATATTGAGGAGAGGGAAGGAGTAATGCTTAATAAAGAAAAGCATTCCTCCCTCTTAGGAGCAAACTGTGAAATGACTGTGGGCCTTGGCTTTCTCACCCATGATTTCCCTACTGGAAAAAAAAAATATGCCTTGGTGACAGTGTGGTACATTTCACATTTCCTTTCTATTTGGGGGAGTAGAGCATAGAGTCATGGCTTACTTTCTTTTTCAATGTATTTAAAAGCCGCCTGTTGTGTTGTATTATGCCGCATTGAGTCCTTACTTCAAACCATTATCTCTTTAGTGCGTAACTCTTTTGTGCGCGGCTGGGTTATGCACTTACAAGGTCTTCGTTTGAACGCTAAACAAGGCCTGTTGAAAGGGAGAGCAAAGTGGTTGACATCCACTTCACCTGTGTTTGACAGTTCTCCACCCAAAGGAGGCCATTAATCACCTGCACACACCTCAAGTGTTCCCCGCGTGAAACATGCAGCACAACTTTCATGTCAAACAAGCCAATGAATGAAGACTTAAAACCCGAACACAAGCGTGTTTTAAGAACATTTCGGTAAACCTCTTGTGCTCCCTGCAGCCTTGGCTGCCAACCAATGGCACGGCATCTGTCAAAAAAAATATTATTTGTGTTTCATTTCTTTTGGTGGGGCCGCAGGTGAAGCTTTGAAGAGAATTTCTGTGCCGAAATAAATCCTTTCCACACAGAGGAAGGATCAATCAGTGGCGAGCGTTTACACAGTGTCCTGTCGTTTCAGAGACGTGCGCTGTAAACAATGGGGGGTGTGACTGCACCTGTAAGGACACATCCACGGGCGTACGCTGCAGCTGCCCTGTTGGCTTCACTCTGCAGCTGGATGGAAAAACATGCAAAGGTCAGACCGACTGTCCGCCATAAACCCCCGTAGCCCTTATTCACCCGGCGGCCATATCGGTCAGCTGGGTGGGGGAAACCATCTGGGGTCTTTGGGGAAACCGTGAAAACTCGATGTGTTATTTTTAGTCCTCGTATTCCACGTCCCCCACCCAGGTAGCGTTTAGAAAACATTTCCATTGAGTTGTCATGGTTTTCCCAAAGAGTCTAGGTTTCCCCACCCTGCTAACCAATATGGCCGCTAGGTGAATAAGGTCTATGGAGAAGGAAACTGTCTCTTCATCATCTGTACTCGCTGCACTAGGACTTGTTGTCATTCTCATTCTCAATCCCCTTGCAGATATCGATGAGTGTGAGCTCCAGAACGGTGGCTGTGAGCACTTCTGTAAAAACACCATTGGAAGTTTTGAGTGTAACTGCAGGAAAGGCTTCAAGCTGCTGAGCGATGAGCGTTCTTGCCAAGGTAAAAAAAACAACTTGATTCCTTCCCCCGTTTCTTGGGGAGTGGATTTAGAGCAGCACAAAAGGTGGGCTGGAAGATTAAATACAATAGAATCAGTGTTGTGAGTTGTAACTTTTTTTATTAAAAAGTCCTTTTAGTGGCGTCTCATTAAAAGCTTAATGACATTTTGGAAACAATTACAGGCGAAGCAAAGCGACGTCTTTCATAAAACACCTTTTCTTTGTGTGACCAAAATGAATAAAAGAAGGTTGCATATGGTCCTTATCAAAATGTATTTTGTGTGTGTGTGTGTGGGGGGGTGAAGTTGACTCACACACACACTAACACACACCTGCAAGCGGTTTGTAGGTGGGAAACCCCTCTCTCTCTCTCACTGCAACTGACAAGTGAGAGACGGTTGCTATGCAACCGTGTCATCTGCATGCTTCTCATTACAGATATAGACGAGTGTTTCTTTCAGAGGACATGTGATCACACGTGTGTGAACTCCCCCGGTAGTTTTGAGTGTGTGTGCAACAAAGGCTACACCCTGTATGGACTGGCCCACTGTGGGGGTAAGTTTGAGTGAGAAGATGTGTGTGTGTTTGTGTGTGTATGTATGTGGTATATAAAACTACTTTGGCATTACACACAATTGCGCAAATGATAGATGTGTTACATCTGTCATTTGCGCAACAGCATAAGGGCCACACGACACATATGTCAATATAGATAAAACATTTGAACCTCATGATGGATCGGTGAATGTGTATTTGTTCGTGTCTTATTCATTAGAAAGTGATGAATGGGATTGTGAGTACAATGGTGTGTGCTGTGTAACTATGTGTGCAACTACATACGAGGCAATTACCATACAACTACGCAGAGGAGCGTTTCAATTCATACAACGTACGTGTTCCCCTATGACTCTCAGACATAAATGAATGCAGTGTGAACGGCGGGGGCTGTGAGCACCGCTGTGAGAACACCCTGGGTGGATTTGAATGCCACTGCCACCCCGGCTATAAGCTTCACTGGAACAAGAAGGACTGTATCGGTAAGGCCTGCAGAAGACAGCCCTTCCTATCCTCTGTATGCTATGACATGCATGCGGTCGCTTTGAAACGTGTGTGGTCGTGTGAACGCAAACCTGACATATTCCACCTGAAATGTGGGGCACAAAAACAGGAGATACTTTGAGTGACTCTGTTGTCTTTTTTTTTTCTTCAAATCTTTTTCTTGGGCTGAAAAGAAATGTGAACCATACTCTGGGCCACTGCTGCCACTGTCAGTATGTTGGACATCGTTCCCTTGTGTGTGTCCTGCCTTGAACTGTGTAGCCGCTGTTGTTGTTCTTGTCCTTTTACGATCCGAAATATTCTTTTTACCTCGGAGTTGTGTGTTGTGGTTTCTATCTAGAGGCTGAGGGTTTAGCACCTTCCAAACCCACGTCTAGGCCCACGCTGAACTGCAGTAAGCAGGAAGGAGGAGACCGCTGTTTCTTGACCTGCCAATCCCAGGTCCACATCAGCAGTGGTGAGTGGGTTCGTTTGGTTACTTGAGTTAGGGGCGGTAGTGAAGCGGGTCTGTTTGAATAGCTGCCAACCTCAGTCTGCCGGAGTAGAAGCATGTCCCTACATGCTCCATGTTTGCTCTTAGTGACCTTGTTTTTTTGGCCCCTCGCTTTTGTCTCTGTGTTGATGTCCGTGTCATGGATGGACGTGTGTCTGTGTCTGTGTGTCAGGAATGGAGGATTCCTATACCCTGACCTGTGGAATGCCTTTGCCCTGCTTGGCTGAGGCGCAGAAGAACAACAGTGGCTTGAACTGCTTCGGCAAGTACACGAGATCACAAGCGGATCTGTCATCTGGTGACTGATCTCTGCACTCAGAATGACAAGACGCAGAAACGACAGCGATAACCACACTCAAATGTTTGTTGTTTTTAAAGCTAGACCTACGATGTAATGATTTTCAACAGCGGGGGCAATGTGTGTTTTATTCTGTAGGTCCAGAAATGTCCAGCATTCCACGCATTAAGGCCACAGCTACTTTTAGGTCGGGCGCTGGAAAATGCAACCTAAAGCGAAGTCAAGAGAAGCTTAAGGAGAGTCTAAACACTGCACACTCAGGTACAGAGGTTTCCATAACACACGCACACACACACACACACAAACCACTCAAATTAGGGCCCTGAAATAAAAGATGGCCTCTGCATGAAATTACATCTTGTTCATGTTACCCGTAGTAAAACAATTTGGCTTTACCAGGAAGTGTCAGCCAGCCGTACATCAACTTCTGAGCCGCTCTTTGAAAGCGAACCCAGAGGTATAACCGAATGTGAAAGAAACGTGCGGGGGAAAGTGGTGTGCTTTCAAGTTTTTCGCCACTGCACATTGTCTGGCGGTGACAGGGCGAGATGTAATTAGCCATAGCGTGGCTTTCAGGAGGCTTTGACCCAGCTATCAATCAAACCCGCTTCCGATTGGGGGATTATTTTGTTTCTCCGGAGGGTTCCGGCGCGGTGTTTTACATCCCCTCACAGTCAATGAAAGGATACACATCACTTCAGATAGCTGGCGTTTCGGCCGTGCGTCATGTCTCCTCACACACACACACACAGACACTAATATCACCAGCCCACAGTCTGTTGCGCATGGGGAGAAAGAAAATATTTACCTGGATGTTTTTTCTCTCCCCCTCTCGCTCTCCCTCTCGCTCTCCCTCTCGTTCTACCTCTCGCTCTCCCTCTCCCTCTCGCTCCCTCCCAGTCCTCCAAATGTGATGAACGTACCGTTCATCTAGTTTTGTTTAGGTTCCATCTATGCCAGTGATTGCTATCATGCCGGTTTTAATCCTCCTCTATTGGTGGTGGTTTTTAAATGTGATTTTGTGTGTGTGTGTGTGTGTGTGTGGTGCGGCGGGGGGGGGGGGGGGGCCCCGGCC
>OMKN01065566.1:0-14852 GCA_900302345.1 Melanonus zugmayeri
GACATTTTCATAATTGTCCGTTTCTTTTGTCTGTGTTGGTCAATGCACAGAATATTAACCTTGACCAGGAGGGAGGACAAAAAGAAGGGGGAAAAAACTGCTGAGGTAGCGCATAAGGAATGATATGATCAATGTATTGTTTGCTTTCTATAATAGACTGCGATGGACCGAAAAGAGTGAATCTAAAAAGTGATTCTTTCCTGGTATTATATTGAATCATTTTCGCATTATATTTTGATAAAGATACAAACAATTATATATAATACTTTTAAATAACAGAACATTTATAGAACACCAAGCATGTACAGCTTACACATATTCTATGCAATAACTATTATAATTATTTATTTCTATCATATAAGCTTGTTGGAAAAGAGTTAAAATCCTAAAATAGTCAATTTGAGACTTTCATCATATTTTATTAAAACACTCTTTCAACCCTCTTCCGGCCACTGCTTTAGTGATAGAAACAACCTATTCACACTATTTAGTTGAACTAGACTTTAATAGAAATGTGTTCAGATTTGGCGATCACTTGATTTCAAGCCATGTTTTATAGCAATTATTTATTTTTTGACAGATTTTGACTTCCAATATAAGATAAGAGAGTGGTTACTTTTTGATCTACTGTGGAGTCTGAGGTATTTGGATCTCACGATGAATCTTTAATGTTTATTTATATATTTAGTTATCAGCCTCACAGATAACTTCATCCAAATATAACCTTACTATTGTGCATTGAGTGTGAATGCAGAAAAACTCTAGTAGTAGTTTAGCTCTCAGACTGAAATACTTAAAACCTTCTAGTCTGATTACATTTTTAAAGTGAGATGCTGAAATAAATATAGCATGAAATATAAGTATAGACAAATAATAGGTTATTTTACTACACACCAATCAGCTGTGAGGCACCCTACCCAACAGTCATCTAGCACCCACCACAACAAAGAGCACCCACACACACACACACACACACACGCAGACGACATATACACACACATATACTGTATACACAGGGACACATGTGGATGCACAAACACACACACCCAAAGGCACACATACACACACACACTGGAGTGACTAATAATCATTATCTCAGACCGGCTTGTCCCATCGAAGGCGATCACACACACGCTGCGCTCAGTGCAAAAGACACACACACACACACCAGATTGGCCCCCAGATCTTCCCAAGGCTGGTCGGTAGCCATGACGATGATGGCCCCTGATGAGTCCCTTCAGCGTCTGTCGATATAGCTGGTGGCGGCGGGTCTGAAAAGCGGCCGTTTTAGATGCATTATAATCAAATCGGGGAGTTCCCCGGGCGCTGTCCTTTGGCAGTCATTAAGCCGCGCCGTGGGGCTGTAATGGTCAGCACGTCGGGGTGAAAATGTGAGAAACAATGTGACTTTAATAGGCCCCCGCTGTGGTCATCTGATGGGTATTAAGTAAGTAAGCGAGGGGTGTTTGTGTGTGTGTGTATGTGTTTGTTGTCAGCGCTCGCTAGCTCCGGTTGGGGGGCGCTCCGGGTAAGTGACGTGTCAGCTCGTAGATAAGCTAACGGAGAATACATTAGCCTTTATGTGTACCCTTTTTGTTCTGCCAAAACAGAACAAAAAGACGCAGCGAGGTCCCCATGAGGGTGGAGGTAGGGGTGGTGCTGGGGCCAGTGGGCATGTGACACCTGAGTATTAGCTTTCAGAGGGAATGAGGATAGATGTGGGGGGGGAAGATATTCGGGACCTGCAGGGTTTGGGTGGGTGTGGAGGTGGAGTGTCACAATGGTCTCTTCAGGGAGCAGCAACATCTATTTCTCTTCTTATTCTGCTCTCTCTCCCTCTCTCTCTCTTGCTCTCTCTCTCTCTCTCTCCATATAGCTGTTTGAGGTTAACACCTGAGGCGGTGCAATTATTGGCAGAGTAAAAAGGAAAGGTCACCATGGTTAGTAAGAGGGAAGGAGGAAATGACTAAGGAAATGAGGGAGGAGGACGCTCCAACATTGGTTCCGTTTGGTGCCCTTGCAGTACAGTATAGCATGAACACGTAGTACGGGATGGACCTTCCTGCTTGGCGCTACTTAGAGAAGAGGTGAATATATAGGCCTACCGGTTTTTCTTACCGTCCGGTGGGAGAGAGGCCAGCGTTGATGGTTGGTTGGTCGGTGTTCCGGCTTTTTAACGCTACATTCAAAAACATAAACTTTAAACCATATTAACTTATGCTCTTGTTGTTCTGTTGTAGTATTTAAAGGTTTTCTATTGGTCACATGCAGAAATGCGAGTATGCATCTGTAGACTGCAAAAGTCAAATGGAAATAACAATATAAGAAACAAACTAATATTACTTATATAACAACATATTATATATATAGAAGAGTACAATATAAGCATGACATGACACATCATTTCTGGCCATGGTTAAAAACAACAGAAGCGAGAGCGAGAAGAACTGGACAAAAATAATCTTTTTGAATTTTACGCATCTATTATGGCTTTCCTTTTGTGTGACAGTCTAAAGGTCATCTTGATTCTTCATTCAGAGTATCTCTAATTAACATGTTTTAGGGAGAACAAAATGTCTGAGATCTGTACAGGTTGTGTTATTCTGGTTGCTAGGTGACAGTGAAGAAACGACAGGTCTTTGTCAAGTAAGCCGGAGAACTAAATACTGCAGACAAACTAATCTATTGTGGAATGGAAGAGCTTGGACATAAAAGCCGCACCGCAATGTCCCCTATTACTTGTATTTATTACAGGAACTGGTATCTACGATTTTAGATATGTATTTAAGATCATCATCAATAACTGTTTAGTGGCCATATACATTAATACAAGCATCAAATTAATTGTAATATGTCATATTAATCGTAATACTGTTTTCATATTAGATGTTTGTTGTGGAATTGATGATGCATAAAAACAGGATACTAGCACGATAGTAATGCAGTTTTCCCACTGTTGGTATTTGAATTGCATGTGTGCCAGAAATATAATCCTAACCAGCATTTTATCTCATTGTTTTGATCCTATCAGATTGAAGCAAAAACAATGGCTTGTATAACACATGGTTATTGACATAGCAGTGTTGCCTGTCAAGAGTTTGATAAATGCATTGAACACTATTGAAGTCAGCATCGATGCCGTTCCATCACTTGACAACCAGAAAGCCAAGCTTAAATCGATCCTGTGATCTCAAAAGCATATAGAATTGGCTGTCTTTCTGTTATATTTATTTGTGGTAATGGTTTACTTGTAGAACGGGTGATCCAGTGCAGCTCTACTGGTAGAGCATGGCATTGACACTGCCCATTCCTATTTGAGTTCGATTCCCACTGTGGAATGTCTACACTCATGGTGTTATGAGACGCTTTGTATAAAAGCGTCCACCAAATGGCATGTATTCATTATGTAGAAAATGGGTCAGACTTTGTTTGTAGAAAAGTAAGTCTTGTATCCTCAACAGGCAACAATGATGCTTCCGGCTGCGATTAACCAAACCATGTAACTGAGCTAGGGATGGCATTGTATATGAAGACTTTTCTGGCACCAGGCCCACCAAGACAGACCCCGACGGCAGCCAAACGTCTCCATTTCCATAGACACAGCCAGGTGTTTGCACTGTCTTGTCTTATCTTCTGATACCCTTGGCAGTGGGGCTTAAGGAGACAGTAGATTAAGTTACGGGAGTAAAAGTAAGCAGGCAGGGGAAGGTGTTTGCCAGGGGAAGAGCGCAGACTTGCAGGCTCTGTGCCATTTTCAAACGGGGCAGGTTTCCCACGCCCGAGGCTCTTCTATTTACAGCCTAGACAGCTGCTGCGGGAACTTCTAGGTTCCTACTTCCACCGCCGCCATGGAATCGGATTAATCCAACGCTTGGCCATCTCCGGCATCTCTGTCGTTGGGGGCAACCACCGCAGGGACTCGCCCTGGACAAGTCACCGGCCACCTGGTGACCGTCTGTTCGTCGGTGGGAGGAACATAAGTCAGTACAAGAGAGAAGCAGGACAAGTTTGTCATTCAACAGCGGCCAGGCTGTTCTGTGTGGCCGTTATCAGAGGACACGTTTGTCATTTAACGCCACGTGCCTGTAGGAGGCTAAAGGCTAGTTCCCTAGCAGTCTGCATGATGCCACCCTGTTGAAACCAGTCTGTCGCTCCATGGTAATGGCTTTCGCCTGAGTTGTGTGAGACCTCCGTGGCGTTGTCCTGTGTTGCTTCTCTTTCAGGGTGAAATTATTATCTGAGAATTTTTACATTTATTAATCTGGCAGATGCTCGACTTTCAAATGGACCTGGGAACAATCACAGCGTACAATCAATACTGAAGTAAATACAAATTACAATTCTGTGAGACAAACTTTAGAACAAGTGCAGGATAGCAGTTGAAAACTGAAGCAAGGGTTCATTTATTTATCAATCAAGTGGTCATGAGTGGGTGCCACAATTTTGAATTCATTTAATTCCAATTTCAAATGTGGACAAAAATGAAAAGATGCTTTGAGCAAGTTTATTCTCAAATTTAAACTTCCTGTGATACGAGTTAACTTTAGTTGACTCATATCACAGTTTATTACATACAGTATTTGCATAGACACTGATAAAATATTAAAAGTGCTGTATTATTTATGAAGTAATAAATATCCTTCATCGCTCGTCAGATACCCGTACATAGATAAACATTTGTACAACCTTCACAACCGGTATTTGGACACTACTAGTTTGCCTTGAATGCTTCTCCACCTCCTATTAAAAGATTAATCCAGTTTAAACAGATCATCTCAACCTTTTCCTCTGATGGCTTCTGCATCTCTGCATGATTTGTCTGCTCGTATGTTGTGTTTAACACCAGACTGGATGTCTAGAGCTCATTTTCGATGCAATGTTACATCTTGATGGAGACTCTCCAGATACAATCCCAATGAGAGGTTCGGCAGCAGCTCATGAAAGTGTAATCATTAGTGATTTTTTTGTAATGGGGGTGGAGAGATGTGTGGGGGCAATGTTGTGTTGCCACACACACACACACACACACACACACACCATACCTTGGGCAGCTTCCCCTCTATTTCCAATATGTAGATATGGACAAGCACAAGCAAACACATGCACACACATTTCCGCAATAATTAAAAAATGAATCTTGCACAGCACTGCCGTTGTCTGTGAAGTGGAAGAAATCTGTTCCACAGACATTAACCTCTATGGGATCCCAGGGAGACCACCAATATCATTTTCATGCTTCCTCTCCTCTAAACGTCTTGTGGGAATCTCAAACCAGGTCAGACTGCAAAAAAACTAAAAACTAACATGTTAGCTGTTGTCTCACTCGGGCAGTTTTAACCGTTTCCACCGTAACTTTGTGTTTGTCTCCAGATGACCCTCCCAGATGATGCCTTTCCTGAAATGTTTTCCAAGCTTCAGTTTGCTCCTGGGTGTCCTGGGTGCCTGTGACTTGGGAAAAAACTCATTTAGATGCAACATATAAAAGCTGTTTCCGCACATACAAACAACAGCCCAACAAAGCATCAACACCAGCAACCATTCCTATTACGAGAAGCCACGAGTATTTTGCCACATCAATAGTTTGTCTACAAACACACAGATAATTTGGCACCATTTTCGGTGCTGGGATTATTCATTATATTATTATCAGCTGCTTCTGGCTGGGTCGTCTACAATATGGTTGTGTTGTTACTGGCACACACAATCTGGGTAAGCAGGCAAACACCAATTTACAGATTTGGTTGCGTATCCCTTTAAGACAAGACCCTGAACTCATGCTGCACTGAGGTACAATTCTATAGACCTGAAAAACCTGTAGTTGTTCAAAAACTGGCGACTATGAAACATCTTCAAGTGTACCATCTTAAGACAAATCTGTAGACATACTATTTTGTTGTAGTTTGCTTTCTTGCCTTCTTCTTCCTCTGTGAGCCCAAAACCATTAAGCACCTGTGTTGACAGTTAGTCTACAGATGAATTCAGGCTATGTGAGAATGTTTCATACTATCCTGGGAAATTAATGTAATGGGAACAACCCAGTATAATGCATGACAAAAGCCAACCTTTAAAACAACAATAATAATACTTGTGTGTGTGCAAATACACAGCAAGACACAGCAAACAAAAGAACACTCTTAAATAGTCTCAGTAGGTTGTAGATAAAAAAAAAAGAATAACTGATACGTATACTATGGTCTGGGTGAATACTTGATTCTGATTGGCTAGGGTGTCCATTAATTCCTGATAATGGACACCGTTCTATCTCCCGTTGCCAAGTCGTATCTAAGGTTCGTCCTATTGGCTCATTTGCATTGCGTAGGAGTCTATGGGTGTAACTAATTGTGTCCCAGGTATTAGTCAGACCCACAGGTGTTTCCAGGGAACCTGATAAAGCAGATAAAGTTTTTATTTTTAGAGCGAATTGCCCCAAAATATAAAGCAACAAATTTAGTTTTAAATCATTGGTAAGTGACCATGGCATAATGCCCTTCGAGGTGTCCATTATCAGGAATTAATGGACTTTGCGGAGGCAACCATCCGAGGCAACCGTCCGACAGTTGCCGGTTCTGACCTCCCCGTCGTCCATTCATTCCTGATAACGGACACCTCGTCAGGCATTATCCCTTACATGACAATTCAACTTCATGGCCACACAAGATGGTTCTGAATCCATTAAAAAATAACAGTATAATGCATCCCAGCTCCTCTTGCCTAATTGATTTACGCATAATAGTTAATACCATAGCAACCGCGACGCGATGGCCTCCATGTCTTATCGATTTAGCCGTTACACATTTTACTGTCACCACATAATAGCGGTTGTTCAATTCCAATTGCCATTAAACAAAGACGTACAGTATATATGCCCGGCGTTTACTATTGTTGCAACGACTGCCATCCCTATACAGGCCACAGTCTCTGATTGAATCTGAGACCATAAAGAGGTCAACAAACCTGTTATTAGATTAAAAACTAAGCTAGGATTGTGTACAGTAATACGATAGTGAGATATAAGAGTGGAAACATTAAATTATTGTATACTTTATACTGTGGTTCCTGGTGAGCGCCGTTTTACACTCTTTGTCCTTTTCCTTGAGATGTCTCTCATGAACACATTAAGGATGTGTGTTGTGGAGCAGGAGTCCAGACAATACGACTCTCATGCGGGTCATAAAAACAGAATTACTCAAATTAATCATTCAACTGCGACCTGCCATTTCAGGATACCGGCGTCTTTACAGCGCTAGCATAAACGTGTGTTGTCACTGAATCCCAATATGCTTTTGTGCATTTTATTTCACAAACCCTATGGCACGTAGATCTGTGTGTGCATTATTTATCCACTTCAGCTGTGACAGTGTGGTTGTCCCATTTACGCACACATAATCCCACCCCTCCGACTAATTGTACATTCTCACGAGACAGAACGTCATGTTACGTTTTTTGGGTGTTTTTTTTGTTTTATGCATCTCATTCAGAACGAAAGTGTCAATGTTTTTTTCCGACCAAGCCGGGCCATCTGGTAGGTTGTGGAGACACCAGCTGGAAGGAGACAAGAGAAAGGAGAGACCGATCAGATTCCTGGGAATATTTAAAAAAAAGAACAAAGTGAGAGGGCAGGATAGTGTATTGGCTAGGGTGTTGGACTCCCAGCTCGAAAGGCGCTGTGTTTCGATCCCCCAATATCTTCAACCAGCTAACCTGTAGGCATCCTTGAGCGAGATTGAGTCTCGTGTATCTGAAATAACATTTCATCTGAAGTTGCTTTGGATGAAAGCGTCTACCAGATCTCTAAATAGTGGTCCAGAAGGAACTTAAGGTCAAGCGAGGGAAGCCAAGCCCTATGGAGAATATCCTTTTGGTCTGTTTTCCTGGATATCTCTCCTCTTAACTTCAAAAGACGAGCCAAAGCAAAGGTCAGGCCTCGTGGTTTGTGGATAAATTCCTGTCATGGCAAAAGCATTTGCTGTTTAACATTCGAATGGAAAGCACACCAGAAGATATTGGCATTATTGATGTCATGTTAAGGTTTTGAGTTCTAATATATTGTGGCGAGCTTGCGTGGAAGAATAAAAGACAGTTTCTTCAATGTCAACACTCCTGTGCCTCTTACACCGCACGACTACAGGAGATTGCTTTATTTCTTAACAAAAACACACTTAACATTTCTGGGCGGAGCCCATCATTCACACTAATGTTTTCAGTCATGGTGGCTAAATTCCAAACAGATAATATCTGATAACACCAACAGAACTTCAACGTAACACAATTAAAACACAAACTCAACTAACGATGACGATTAAACACAAACAATGACAGTCCCACAATCCGCCCTCCAGCGCAGACCGCCAATCAGAAATGCGACCTACCCTCCGGTCGCTACATAGCCCCCACCTGAGGGCTCAGTCATCCTCGACGACCCCATCACCCAATACATTGTCCCGCAAATGTCCAGGGTGCTGCCACTGGCAACCTGGGGCTCACCAGAAGCGCAATTGAAGGGGAGTCACATGATCGGGGCTGCTGAGGATGGCGAGCTGGGTGGCCAGGGTGCAGTTGAACTGCTCCACCAGTCCGCCGCTTTGGGGATGGAGCGGTGTCGTCCTCGTCTTACTCACCCCCAGCCGCCAGCAGACCTCACCGAAAACCTGGGACTCGAAGTTCCGCCCCTGGTCGCTTTCTTAAAGTTCAGGAGCCAGGTGAGTGAGGCATGGTCAGTGCGGATGAGGAAGTGGCTACCGTGCAAATACGGCTGAAAGTGCTGTAGTGCCAGGACCACTGCTAGCAGCTTGCGTCGGGTGACGCAGTAGTTCTTCTCTGCCCGACTCAGGGCGCGACTGAAGTAGGCCACAGCACGCTCCCCACCTCCTCCCCCCTGAGAGAGGACAGCTCCGACCCCCACGTTGCTGGCATCGGTGTCCACGATGAAGGCCTGTTGGGCGTCGGGGTAGGCCAGCACTGGGGCTTCAGTGAGGGCCGCCATCTCGCAGATCTTGTCTTCCGCCACCTGCCGTTTAGCGAGGGTCAGCCGGTGTGGGTGCAGACGGATGGGCTGAGCAGAGCCGGTCTCGATGGTGTGCTGGACCAGCCCAGTCTGTCTGCAGTCCTCGTCTCGAGTAGTTGTCGAGGAGACGTTTCAACTGGTGACGCTGCTGTGGATCGAGTCCCTCGCTGCTGTGTTGCCATAAGACAGGTGGCCCCGGTCATCTCGGCGACGGGGGGGACGGCAGGCTCGGTGGTCGGGGTTGAGGCAGGCTGTGGCAGTGGAGATGCAGGGCGGCTGATGGTGGGCGTGCTAGTTGCGATGGCAGCCAGCTGGGATGGGGGTCTGGGCAGCTGAGGGAGTGAGGCACAGGGGCCCGGTGCATGCTGGGCGGCGGCTGCTTGGCGATGGGCTCGCTGGTCCTTCTTCCCCTGACTGGACTGGAGCGCTACGGTCTCTGTGCCGAGGGTGATGGCTGCCCCCGACAAGTTAACACAAGTTCGTAGGGGGCGACAGTGGCTCAGGAGGTAGAGCGGTTGTCTGGCAACTGGAAGGTTGCTGGTTCGATCCCTGGCTCCTCCTAGCCAAGTGTCGAGGTGTCCCTGAGCAAGATACCCTAACCCTAACTGCTCCCAATGAGCTGGCTGTCGCCTTGCATGGCTGACACCGCCGTTGGTGTATGAATGTGTGTATGAATGGGTGAATGTTAGGCACTAATTGTAAAGCGCTTTGAGTGGCCACTGGTCAGAAAAGCGCTATATAAATGCAGTCCATTCTAGGTGCAGCAGCGGGGCACCGCCGGCTGGGCATGGGGGCAAGTGGTGGTAGTTCGTGGACAGCGGCGGCGATGGGCGGCAGTGGCTCATTGTCTGTGGCGGGCCGCAGGGTGTTGTCGGCAGTAGCCCTCCCGGTCGCTGAAGAGCGCTGGGTGGCAGTAGGTGGCGGTTGTTCCTCCGCAGTGGCACCCCAGGTCGCTAGGGGGCGATCAATGGCGGCAGGCAGCAAAACGTTCCCCTGTAGTGGCACTCCTGGTCGCTAGGGGGGCGGTGGAGCCGTGGTGCGCTGGAGCCATCAGGGCAGGCTGGAACTCTCCCATCTCTAGCGGGCTCGGTCTCTTCCCGCACCGGGTTTTCCGCAGCCTCCATTTTGTTTTTATCGAGCTGCCTAATGGCTTCATCCAGCTCCCGGATATCTTTCTTCATTCTTTCCATATCCCACTTCTGACAACAATGTGGCGAGCTTGCGTGGAAGAATGAATAAAAGACAGAGTTTCTTCAATTTCAACTGTGCCTCTTACACTGCACCAATACAGGAGATTGCTTTATTTCTTAACAAAAACACACTTAACATTTCTGGGCTGAGCCCATCATTCACACTAATGTTTTCAGTCATGGTGGCTAAATTCGGAAAATATCTGATCAGTGAACAGTGATAACACCAACAGAACTTCAACGTAACACAATTAAAACACAAACTCAACTAACAATGACGATTAAACACAAACAATGAGAGTCCCACAATCCTTTGCGCCCTCCAGCGCAGACCGCCAATCAGAAACACGACCTACTCTCCGGTCACTACAATATTTAGAATATATACGCTAAAAAGTATACATACACTTCATGGTCTTTTCAAGAAGTGGATCCAAGAATTCAGGGTTCAGGCAAAAGTGTCAGTTTAATTTCTTACACAGCAAGGAGTGAAGGGCAATGTAATGAAATTTCTAATAGCGCGGCGTAAATTGGAAGTGTGCTTACATGCTTGAGGAGAATGTGCACCGCAATGCGCTGTGTCGCTCTTTGATGAGCATATTCAGAGGCCAAACATTGCTTCCAAAACGGCAATTACACAGGCAAGTGGCCTTTTGGTTGACAGATATTTTTTTCTTTCCTAAACTTGATATTCGGTTTCCTTTGTTTCCATTGATAACATAACCTAATGCACCCTGCGCTGTCCTTCCCCGCTCAGTACTGGGAAACAATGACAACCAGCGGAGATAACCCAAAGAAAAAAAAACTAGTCATTGTTTTCACGCTATTAAGCTCAAACGACGGGGGTGACGTTGCTCCTCCATGTAGCTGTGTCCGTGGCCGCTCCATGACTCAAACGCCTCCCCCCGTCCTCCATCACTGCCACTGGTTGACGCATGCTAACGGTGACATTGTGACTGATTGCCTCGTTGACATTACGGCGCAGGGCCATGATTAATGCCTCGCAATGTATGGCAGGATTGAGTGCATTTGGCCCGACGTAGAGAGCAATTTTGTGATGATTGCAGTTTGGAGAATTGTTCGCAAGGTTATTCTGGATTAAAATATCTAATATCAATAATAATAACTTTAAAGGGCTGATATTTTACCACCAGGTGTGAGGGTGATAAGTCATTACAGGCCTTTTCAAAAGTGTCCACAGATATATGATATATCTCTGGATATATCTCCAGAACTTGTTGAATAATTATACAAATTTTGTAATTATATTATGCTATGTGTTTACTGATTTAAACCCACACACATATCTACCTTCTTAATAATACACATAATACACAGGGGAGGAAAAGATAATATAGAATGAATACGTAATAATGACTCACACATACGGGATACATTATAATCACGTCACGTCCGGTGACCACACATAGAATTCTGGGTAATGCAGTTTTTAATGGGTGGCACCTGAAAACACTGTGGTATCACATGGCCTCCCTTGCGCTTCGGCCAATGGAGAACGTAGTGGGAAGTACCATGGAAACTCCTCCCCTTTGGTATAAAGGAAAGAATTCACACCTTTTTCACTCTCTCTGTCGTCACTAGGACCTCTTAGGTCGGCTTAGAGCCGCGGTGCACTGCATTTTTTATTTTCATAGAAACCCTCCTTTTCTCCTTAGATCTACCCAGTGTTAAGTTTAATAAAGTCCGGTTAAATATACTATCGTCTCCTGATTCGAGATTCTTTTGAACACATGACCAAAAGAGACTTGGACATTCAGAGTT
The DNA here is from genome assembly GCA_900302345.1 of Melanonus zugmayeri. Classification (NCBI taxonomy): domain Eukaryota; kingdom Metazoa; phylum Chordata; class Actinopteri; order Gadiformes; family Melanonidae; genus Melanonus; species Melanonus zugmayeri. The sequence continues at coordinate 11,977 of OMKN01065566.1, forward strand.
ACAGTCCAGTAGTTCTTCTCGGAAGAACTGACATGCTTTTCTGGGGGTCTACTTCATTCGCCCATGCTGAAAATGTAATTTGAAATAAAAGTAGTTGGTGCAAAGGAAATTCAAAATTGTATACTCATATCATCTTCCATTCCGGAGTCAGACTAAAGTTGTAGTGACATTTCGGAAGCCCTGCATATTAAAGCAATATATTAAGGGTAGATTCTAGAAATCAATCTTTTTTTCGACATTACTGGAGTTCTTGTAGCAACATTTATTTTGGGGATCATTGTTTTGTAACAGTGAGTAGTCACTTTCTTAAACTATTTAAAGCCAAAAAGTGGCCCAGTTTCAAACTGTGCACCAATTGTTCTGGATAAATGACCTGCTGAAAATGGTGTTGACAATCATGGAACTGAAGGTCCTGGCAATTTCTCTCCCCTTGTCAGACTGGCTGGTTCACTGTGGTGAGCAATGTCCATTCTTAGGACAGAGAAAAAAACATACTTACTCGCAAGAATCTGAACCAGAGACAAATCAGTGGTGATTATTTTTAACATATTTCTTCCTGCATATATATGCGATTACAAAGATGCAGTACATGCTGTGCTTCAGCCGCTAGAGCTGTAACATTACAGTATATTAAACACAAAACAGGAACAAGAACATTCACATAATGATACTCTAATTAGTCACATAATGATACTCTGCAAAGTAGGATGTCACATGACACATCTCTGGGGCTTTGATTGCGAAGAAGATTAATAGCCATATTTTTCATTGGAGATTGAGAAAAATGCTACCTGTAGACTTGAAAACCATCCAGACAAAAAGATTTGTGAGGGAAACCAGATAGAGTTGCAACAAGTCTATTGAATCTACAGCAAAAATTTTATTTCTTTATGTTGATGGTTTTTTACTTTTCAATAATTTAAATGATAAATAGCTAATCACGGTACGTCTGTGTTGTGTTCTGTGGTTGTTATAATAAAGAGGCAGGAGGCAGTACTCTGGTTCTTTACTGAAGATCTTTGGTGATACCTCTGGTGATACATATAAATGCACAAAAGCATCAGCTGTGTGTGTGTTTGAACAACCTGGGCTCCCCTCATGTCAATTGGAAAAGGCTTTTACTTGATGAATCACATGAATCACATACAAATACTAAATATGACCATGAATAGTCAAGCATCAGACACACAGGACAGAAAACATGAAAAATAACAAACCAATTTAAACAATTAGACAATGAGTAATGAGATTCAATTGGGCAACCTGAAAACCAAGTTTAAATGCACTAAAATGACATACATCAACATATATAGCTAAACTGGTGTGCATAAACTATAAGGATATGAGGCTACAGCCTTTCATTGCACTATAACTACCATTTTCAAAAGAAACATTTAAACACAAGGAAACATCTCCATACCTGTGGTGATACATATAAATGCGCAAAGGCTTCAGCTGTGTGGGTGTTTGAACAACCTGGGCTCCCCTGGTAGAAAGAACAGAATTAAAACAATGAGGAAAGACAGAGTTTGTTACGCTAGCTAAGTGGCGAACTCAGTATTCTAAAATTAGCCCATTTTCTCCAAGACGAAACTCATTAAGAACTTGGGTTGGCGATCTCAGATCTTGACAGGATTTACACAGAATGAATTGGATATTAGGCCTATATAGAACAAGACACAAAAATAAGATCACGTTCAAATCACAAATTACAACTTTTATAAACATCTATCAGGCAGACTCGACATAGGCAGGAGATTCAGACCCAAAAGAAAGATTTAATGAAAGGGAATGTTTTGGTGAAATTCATAAGCCATGTCTAGATTAACCTGTTACATCTACATACTGAAATCTGTGATGGACTGACTGATTCATCTTTTCTGAAGCATTCAAATATTGCTGTCTGGGACACCGCAAGCCCGGCGGCTGTGCAGAACACCGTACTCTACTCTACTTAACATTTGAATACCAGCATAAAAGGAGATAGAAACACAGATTATGGAACATTTTTAAAAACCCTCATGCTAACATTAACTTCACTTTGTGAAATGGAGGGCAAGCTTGAGACGATAGCCCCAGTCATTTTATTTTCTTCATTTTATTTTTTCTAACGTTAACCTAATTTCAATATGTTACTTGGCTAAGCAGAAAGTTTTACCTTATTAGCATGCGGAAACGTTATACATTGACTCGCTAGTTAGCTTACGTGGCTAACCAAAGGAGTACCTTCAGTGCATGACTCCTGCAACTGAGATGCACCACCGATCGCCACAGGAAGTCATTCCTACCTGCGGCCATCAAACTGCACAACTCCTCCCTCTGAGAGACAGATACTCGGAGTCAATAGTCTGGCCCCCGGATTACTTCACTTGGATTACTTCACCTGACTCCACCCATTTCCGTTACACTTCAATTACTTACATTTAACATTTAACTTATTAGTGCAATAAACCTGGTACTACTTGTACAGCACACACACACACACACATACATACACACATACACTTGACACTTTTATTACATTGCACATACACTCGACACTTTGATACACTTACATTACATATTTATATTGTACATTGTTGCATTTCTGGTATTTTTATATTTTTACATTAGGTATATTGTGTTTATTGTATTCTTATTTACATATGTATTGTCACGTTCCTGCCCGTTTCCTTGTGTTTTTTCCCTCCCCTGTCGGTTCTATGTTCTGTTTTCTTTGTTTGTGTGCTTGTTCTATGTGTTTTGTTTCTATGTTGTCTGTGCGTGTGTGTGTGTGGGCGTGGCCCTGGCTTCTGGGCCTGCCTCCGCTACGCACCTGCTTCTCATCACCCATCTACGCTACAGTATTTAGACCCCGGACTACCAGCCATGCTTCG
>OMKN01065569.1:0-14084 GCA_900302345.1 Melanonus zugmayeri
CACACACACACTCACATGCACACATGCATGCACACACACATGCATGCACACGCACACACACACGCATGCATGCATGCACAAAATCACACACACACACACACACACACACACACACACACACACACACACACACACACACACACACACACACACACACACACACACACACACACACACCCATGCATGCACATATGCACTTCAGGGCTGCCAGTTCAGGCCTATTTTGCGCTCTATGCCTCAGGGCAAGAGATGGCTTTGATCTGGTTCTGTGATGTCTCTTCCGATGAGGATCATGTCACGTATGACGAGGACCAATCAGGAAAAGACACTTGAGGGAAGAAAAAAAGTTCAATTGACTTTTAGATAGAAAGAAAAGGACAGTTGAAGACAGAAAGTGAAAGAAACTTGAATATAGACGCTGAGCAGGAGCGATGAAAGAGATAGTTATTGTGAGAAGAGGGAAAATGTGACTGCCTTTACCCAATGGACAGTGAACTCTGGGGGTGCCTTGGTCATGAGGCTGGGATAGAGCTATGATGTTCGACTGTCCACAGCCTGTATGTAAGCATCTACAGCAAGATACCTAGGCTGCGTTTCCCGAATGTACCTTAGCTATGCACTCATATGCATGCAGCACATGCATATGTGTGAACATGACTTGTGGATTTCCCTCCACCCCGGGGACTTGGTGGTGGTCTTACGGACATTGGCTGGGCTTCTGTTGGAGCTCCTGCACCCTGCAGATATCAGGACTCCCTATGAAGGCGGACTGCTCCTCTCTCTCTCTCTCTTTCTCTCTCTCTCTTCTTTTGGCAACTAGCAGGCGGCCCAATCATCCTACATCCAGTTGGTAGAAGGCGGTCATTTGCCCAAAATGTAACCCTGAAAATGATTTCCACTCTTCCTTCTAGTTTGCCAAACTGGAAGGACGTGTGGCACTAATATTTTCATCAACATCACAGTGTGATCATAACAGCTTCATTTTGGCTTTGTATGGTGTTTTTAATGTCTAATCTAATAATACTTGCTTTTGGACAGCTTGAGCTAGAGTGACATAGTGAGACTTCATATATTCAGCGATAATCAATTCACTGGATTCACTGGATATTTGTCTGTCACTGCGTCATGTTTCAAATGTCCTTGAGAGCAGAACACCTTCAAGGTGATCATGTCAGCTCCTCTAAAAGTGGGAAGGTGACTGTCTTGATGGATTACAAAGTTTCTTCCATTTATTTATGAAGAATTCCCTGTCCAGACCACATTGGTCTGGTATTCTTAGACTGTGCCACACACACACACACACACACACACACACACATAGGTTTATAGTTCATGTTTGTTCTTGTTTGATCTTAAACTAAGTTCCCCTAACATGAATTTAGTTTCACTACAGAACATTTTCACTGTTTGTGGAAGCATCAGTTGGAACTATTTTTTGTAAATAAGCATTTCATTTACTTGCAGACATTTTTACCTCTTCACACAGATAGGATTGTAAAAAACTAAAGTGTTGTACTTAAGCAGTATTACACAAAGGGTGTGCTTTACGGTCATTATTGGCAAGACAGTGATGCAATTAGGAACAAGGCACTTGCACCGAGTTCTACAAGCAAGCATCATATTGTGATTATACCATAGTTCATCAAATGTACTGATATTGTGGGGCAATTTGCTCTCAAAATAAATAACATTTTGTTATTTGTATGTCAGGGAAACTGTGATAGAACTTGGGGTCTGACTCAATCAGTCACGTCCGTAGACTCCTATCCAGCCCGTAGGACGGACATTAGTAACGAGCAACAGAGATGCTTTCTTGTCCCTGTTGTCAAAGCAGCCGACTTGAGCTAATGCTTTAAATTTCACATGCATTTTTAAGCTAGTAGCACTGTGTTATGGGTCGAATCAATGACAAACTAATATTAATGATGAGGTATTTTTCATTTGAGCAAGGCTAGGTGTGCTCTTATGCTCATTTGATCAGAGGTCTAGTTGACCAATCAGGTTGCTCGGTCAGAACTACCCGTGTTATAATACACCAACACTAATGTTACTATACAACATGATCCTGAGTCACCTTGTCATCTATGTAATATTGTCAACCATTTGGTTTGGTATTGTTTGCGGTGTAGATAGTCTGTACTCCGGCTAGCTCTTGGCGTAGGCAGGTTTTGGCAAGAGGCTGCCAGCCCTGGTCTCCAGTAGCTGGAGCTGATTTTCAACAAGGCAACGTTAGCAGAACAAACACACCGGAACCCCAAAGCTACAGCAGCCAAATGTGCACACACACACACACACACCATCATGCAAGCAAACATGTTAGTGCTGCTTTTCCTACTTGTAATGTCCTTTCTATGTATTTTGTTGCTCTGTAATGCCCTGTGAGACCAAGCATTTCTCCTCTCTCCTCATTGGAAAAGGAAAATTAGCTTAGTGGAGGAGGAACAGCAACAGAAACAGACAAGGAAAAGAGGCTGTTAAGGAATAGAGAGCCAGCCAGTGGCCCAGCTAGGTGTTTCAAGACAGACCCCTCTGCTCTGAGTGTGGCCAAAGGTGCACATTTCTTTCCCAGTGCTATGATACCTAACACTGCCACGACAGCAGGTATTACATCACTATTCATCAAAATGGTAAATTATAGCTAGTTATGTGTCTAATGCTAATTGTGTTAATTATGTGTATGTGGTTCTGCAACGATGAATCAAGCAGACTAACCTGTTGAACAGCATACACAGACACACATACACACACAGACATATGTGTATGTAGTATGGACACACTCCCCCACACACTCCCCCACATGTACAATCACACTGACAGTCTCACAATCTCTCTACTCTAATCTCTCAGAGGGCCTGATGACTCATACACACATAAACACACAAACACACATACCTCAACACTAATACACACACACACACACACACACACAAGGGGAGCTTCACCTCACCAGTCTGTGGGAGCAGATGGGAGAGATGGAGCTGTTTGTCACACTATCTTCCCCTTCTGCCACCCCCCACCCCCCTCCATATTGCACACCACACCTCCCTCCTCTCTCACCCCTTCTGCAGCAACATGGAAGACGCGTGCATCCTTATGTGGTTTTCATTAGCCATAGACAGCATGTCTGGGTGTGTGTGCTCCACGACTGTGGGCTGGACAGGGCTTGATAAACTCTCCCTCTAAATGACACCCACCACCTGTCCTGAGATCCCTTCACCTCCAGGGGAACAGCAGCCAGACACCAGAGAAATGCTAAACGTAAGAGTGGTGAAGAGTGGGGCTAGCTGGACGACTTGGCAAGGTCAACCCTGGCTAGACCTTCTAGCAGCTGTGCTCCGGCCCAGGAAGTGGAGGAGGACGAAGGTGTGATATGACTCTTTCAGGGACCGTTGAGCAAGAGGCGCTGGTACACCTAAGGCAGGAGGCCATTATTATGCTGTGCCACTGTGTACACTATACACACATACACACACACACACACACACACACAGATTTCAGGAATTAACGGAAAACCAGCTGCATTTGGTTCAGACAGTCTGAAACTGCCAGGAAGCGTCACGACTAAAGGAGTATGCCATGTGTGTGAAAGAGAGAGAGGATGTGCCTCACACTAACCACCAACCCCCAGAATGAACAGAGTCCCACTAATTAGCTTGGCCATTAAACTCTGCCTCTTTTTGATAGCCAAACCCACTCATGAATGAGGAAGAAGAAATAAAAGGTGCTAGGGAAGACATGGGGAAATGTGTTTGGGTGAGGAGAAAACATTTGAAAAGCTATGGAGCATGATTGTGCTAAAGTCTAGATATGGCATTTTGAAATGAAATCACCTTGAACACATGTAAAAGGTTTACATTAGTCTTGATATTGATTGATATTATTATGTTATTATTGTTTGGCCAATCTCTGATCTGTGCTGATTTGTGAGACTACATCTCCGGTAATAGAAGGGAGGGAGAGGGAGTCAGAGAGCTTCTTATGTGGGATTTTTTTTTCTTCATATGGAAGTCTGAAATACCCATTATGTAGAGGATTGGAGGCTGCATTTACCTTAGCCTTCTTCATATAATATGTTGGTTTACCCTAGTCTTAATATAATATGTTAGTTTACCCTATTCTTAATATAATATGTAAGCAGGTGATTTGCTGTACCTGTTGTGTAATTGGGAGAGGGAAGCTATAATTTGATTCTAAAAAAAGAAAACATCACCATTGGCTTTCAAGCAGTACTTGGATGGTAAAAGGCAATTAAAATAGTTAACTTATCTGCCGTTAAACTCACATGCACACAAACAGGGGTCACCATCAATATCTAAGTTTCAACATTATTATTTGCGGCTCCTTTACACTGCTCCAAATCTCATGTTAATGAACACTAATATTCAAAACATTCCTCAATGTTTTGACTTTCTTTGCAGTAAATGGCTTCACAAGGGTGCAGATTTGAAGAGGTATTTGGTGTTTGAGATGGTCAGAAAGTGACGATGTGTAAATACGATGATACATCAGGAACAAAATAAGAAAATTAGATTAGGAAGGAGACAGTAGGCGATGTGGAAATCTAAAAGAGCCGATTGCTCCATTACGCCACCGCCAAATCGTTTTCCCTGGGACTGTCAGTGTGGTGGTTGGTTTGGTAGGCAGAAGGATTGGCAACTGATTGTACCCTGGCAAGTGTGTGGTACAGAGAGCTGTATCCTCTATGCCTGGGGAGTCAAGTGGTGGCTCAGTCCAATCGCTCAATATTCGCTCTCAGAGAACTTGTTTTGATTGTTTCTGATCATTTACTTTTCATATAGTGATATAATATTGATGCACATTGTAATATTTAGCATGTACTTCTGACGACCACACTGCTGTGTGTCATGTGTTGCCAGGGAGAACAGCTATAAAAGATCTATATTGGGTACTGCATCTTTTGTACATTGTATCTCTTAAATAAAATAAATAAAACGTGCAGCACTAGCAGATAGGAAAACCTTTTCAGAATTTCCTGTGGGATCAATAAAGTATCATCTGATCTTAAATACCACAAAAAGAGCTAAATATAAAATATGTTCCTCCTGTGAGATTTGAACTGAATATCTTATATAGGTCTGGTTCTATTGGATCAATGCCCACAGCTACGACTTAATGCCGGTCTCCCAGTGCGAGTGATCATATACTTTTCTTTTCTCTTTTTCGGTACTGTCTTGTTTATTAGGTCAATTTCTTACAGTGTTTGTGAGTCAACCACTACTATGTGACCCTGACTTCACTCAACTGGGGTCTCTGCTTGTCTTTCACGAGGTCATGCTGAGAGCGCTCTGTACCGCATGCAGGGTTTACAAATAAACAGCAGCTAGATGGATGCTTTCAGTTCACTGTTGTCTCTTCCAGGAGGCCTTGCACGCTCCTGTGGTTTTTACGGCTCATCCTGAGAAGTGAACGAGCAGAGCAACGCAGTGGCAATCAGTCCCCTGTATGACGCCTCTTCTAAAGCACCGGGAACTAATGCGCACTCCCACTGTTCTCATGTGGTGGTGTGGCTCTCACCACACCATCCATATCGCTTCCTCGTGACTCAGTGGGAATGGCTCACGTTTCAGTCCAATGTGGCTTTTTCATGACGCTCTACAGGCATTTAAAAAAATTTGTTAACTAGTGTTTGCTTATGCGTCAGTGATATGTGTTATTATTTTTCAGTTATTTCTGCTATTTGTTGATTTTGGACCAATCTCTGCGATAATGTTTCACAACTGCATTAACATGGACTAAAAGAAAGTGTCTTCAATGGTTGGCCCTGTGTTTTTCTTTCTAGTAATCACATAGTTTTCACATCACAATGATTCCTGTATCCTCTTGTCTCAGCCTAGCAGTACAAATATACCCCCATCCCCAGTCCTTTTCTTCTCCATAATGATTCTGGTGGTTCTCCAAAACCTCCATAAGCTGAGCGGATTTCCTCACACGTCTAAATAAGAAGCCATTGTTAAGTTGAGAGAGGAGAAGAGAGAGTGAGATGGGGAAGAGGAGAGTGAATGTAAAGAGGAGGAGAGGATGAAGATGGTGGCTGGAAAGGAGGGAGAGAGAAGAAAAAGAAGAAAATAATTTCCATAAAGCGGATTGTTCCCTACTAATCGCTGTTCTGAGGGGATTAGGCTTCTAGTTTCTGCTTTACACACTATCTCAGAAACAAGTCTCTGAAAAAGGGGTTCATTTAGGGCTGATATATAAGAGCTTCTCAACTTTTTCAGCATTTTCATGATATTTCTTCATATGAGTATTGTATCATAGCAGTAGAATAATCAGTTGAACTTCTTGTCCATTCTGTATCTTCTTCACTAACATGCTCATGAGGCAGTGGCATGTGGAGAAACAGTTTAATTGTTTGGGTTGTAGGGGGGTACCAACAATATGTGTATTTCTACACCCCTATGGCTGGTGGTCATTTCTTTGGCTCTATGGTGGACTATTATGTGATAAGTATTCATGGCACAATGACACGACTTTCAGGGCTTATTGCCTGGGTTCCACTGGGCAGCAGCTGTGTGAGTGTTATATCCCTCCTGTTGCTACGGGGAACTTGAGGAACATCTTCTGCCTTTGGATGACCTCTGAAGGAAACTTGGTTTAGTAGGCTGGTAATTGGAACCTATTGCCGTAGACTGTCAGCTATAGGGTTCAATAGGTTCAGAGGAGTCCTGTGGTAGGAAGATGACAGCTGTAGGGCAGAGGCTGCTGGGTCCCTGACGAATAGGGACCCAGCAGTGTGTTTCCCTAAAGACGGAAACAAACCATTGAAACATTATCCTACCTGAGGTAGGGCTGTGTCCTCATTTAACACAAAACCCACCTCCATCCACCCCCTCTTTCTCTCTATATGTCTGTGTCTGTCTGTGGTCTATAATGCATCCAAAGTCTTCCAGTGAAAATCAACCTTGACTATAAATGGGCCTATTGGGTCATCTTGGCTCCACATGACATCATGTTGGGTGATGTTAAGTAGTGTTGGGTTACTTTGTGGCGATAGCCTATCGTCAGTAAATATATATTATAATATATACTATATTATATACTGTGGGAATCTGCCATTGTTTACTTTTTATCTGCTCCTTTAATTTTTCTTTGGATATGTTGACGTCAAATCTAAAATGACCATGGAAGAATGGACTGCATTTATATAGCGCTTTTATTTATTATAAATTACGGCCTTATATTAGTAACAATAACAAAATAGCATAGATTACTATGTTGACGATCATATAAGACATATTACCACATTTAAAATAAAATAAAAAAACGATTCAAACAAGGCAAAAGAAATTACTGCAGCAGTTGTATGAGGATATGAGACCATACTCTGTAGTAGAAAACGCAGGCTTTCCCAACATGCAAAAAAGATATAAAAAAAGTTCCTTTTTAATAAATTAAATGTTTAATCAAGGACATTTCTCTGGCAACTGCCCCTTTAAAGAATAGAAGGAAATCTACTGAAATTAATGCACACCCTGAAAACCCTTAATAACATACATAGAAGTAAATTACAGATTGCTGTTGTCAATCACTTTAAATATATAATAACCAATTAAATGCAGCAGGTGCAGAATAGTCAAACAAGCAAGGACGAAAAACTGTATGCTTCTGTCTGCCACGCCAATGCTAAAAATAAATGAACATGTAGGACATAATTTGATGGTAATACACTAATGCGATTAATTGCGATTAAATATTTTAATCTATTGACAGCCCTAATATATATATATATATATATATATATATATATATATATATATACACACATTACAATTTGAGAGACATAGGCCTATTCCTTTGAGAGACATTTAATATATTTGGTAGACTTAGTATATTGTATATAATATATACAGACAGAACACAGTTATATTTAACATTGGTGCCATCATGACTGATTTCTGGCGAAGCTGGGATTGGCATTCGCCTTCGTGGGCGGGGCTTTCATTTTGTGTCTTTTTTTTCCGTACTGACCAGCATTCACTTCTTTTGTCCTGTGAGTCGTTTTTCACACACCTATATTAGTAACCGTATATTACTTGATTACTGCTAAAAGTAATATATTACTGTAATGCATCACTTTTGTAATGTGATGTGACATTCAAACGTGAAATGGTTAATATTTTTTTACATTTTGATATGGTAATATCTACTTTGCTTGTGCCCTTTATGCTTGATATTCACTGCTTTTTGGTGTGCATTTGTCAATAGCTTTTGCAGATTTTCTGTAGTGTTCTGGGTCTATCGTCAGTCTGACATCATCTCCTATTGAACTGTCTGCTGTAGAATCAAACTCATGATTAAAGCCTCTCTCAGCCTCTCTCTCACACATCCACATGGACATACGCATGCACTCATGTACATACAGCAGCATTTAACTAATTATTATTATTATATTATTATTATTATTAGTGGACTGTGTGGTTGAGGTTTACTTCCTGCTACCTTTTTTTATTTCAATGTATGAAATACAAGAAAAAGAAAAAGCTGTCTTAAATGTGCAATATTGTAGATAGTAGGGATATTCATTGTGTTAAATATCAACATTAGTACATAGTAGAGAGACTAGTACACACCCTCATCCCTGGTCAACCAACAACCAGGAGCATTTCTACTGAAACTGGATGCAGTGCCTTACTTATGAGACCTTAAAGGCACTGGGTAGTGGTAGACAAGCTTCTTATTATCTCTTATCAGTGTAATTTAACCACAGCATCTAGGAGTCTAAAAGCTGACTTCCTCTATTCTTTGGAAGGAAAGAACAACTTTCCAACAGTGAAAAGATGGCTAAACATTCAGGAGCAGAGGAGAAGAAAGATGATTGTGTGTGTGTGTGTGTGTGTGTAGAAAGAGCACCAGGTGTTGGTCTCGGTGCGAAAGAAATAGAGACACTAAGAAACACTGCATGCGCGTGCGTGTGCGTTGTGAGTTTCTTTGAAGCCACTTCCCTACGCTAATATTGAGGTTGTGCTAACCTTAACTGTGTGATGGATGCCGTGCCGGGCCCTGGTAATAATAGCCATGATGGATTCTCACCTGGAGCGCCCAAGTGTAGCTCTCCAACTCTGCTGGAAAGATGAAGTGTCTGGCGGAGCCCAGGAGATCCTGACGCTGCTGTGAGCTGCATGGCGCCCGCACCGCCTCGCTATATTGATGATGCCTCACCTGCTATGGCCATTGGTCATTGGCTAACAATACGTTTTTTAGGGCAAGTTCATCCATCTGTTTGCTTTCAAAAATGTTGGTATTTAACATTAATTGTAACATGGAGTCTACAATTAATATTTACAAGCATTTTCATTCATCACCAAATGCAAAGCTTTTGATTATTGTGCTCAGGCTGGTCGTAATAGTAATAGTATATAGTAATTAGGGGTGTAACGGTTCACAAAATTTGCGGTTCGGTTCGAACCGAACCAGTGGTGTCACGGTTCGGTACGTTTTCGGTACATCGAAAAAGAAGAAATGCCAGAGAAATGTCCTTGATTAAACATTTAATTTATTAAAATGTAACTTTTTTGATATTTTATCCTCATACAACCGCTGGAGTAATTTATTTTGCCTTGTTTGAATCAGCAGGGAATGGCTGCCTAAACGCTGCGGGGGGGAGAGTGCGTAGTGTTTGTTGCCCCCGCCTCGTTCCTCCTACTGACACATAACTACCTTTAACTCAATGAATCAGCCGTTCCTCATCCATTCTTTTCCAACACGAGCGACAGGAAATAGAAACAGGGCGTCCAACTCAAAGCGTCGCATTGGCCCGTGTTGCATCGCATGCGGCCGGTCAGGACATCAATAGAAAACAAACCAAAGTGATTTTGTAGCTGACGCTTGCATCGCTTTCAGTCAGCCGAACTGTTCGATACGAATACGTGTACCGTTACACCCCTAATAGTAATAGTATGGCAACTGATTGGAGTAATTCTTTTCATATTTGCATGCTTTCTATTGTTAGTATTATTGACTATTAACAAATAGTATTTCCTTTTACATATTACTGCCCCATTGTCTTTCAATATCATGAAAAACCTTTTATAACTATATTCATCGCCAAATTACGTCGTTTACCAACCAATATGGCATTGGCATCGTTTTTGTTTGTTTAAAAAAATAAAAGAGTCTTAAATGTGTAAAGCGTTTACCACATTATTATGTTACCTAGTTACTTATATTACCTAATTTGTTTAAGTCTATTCATTGAAACCGCTAACCACAATTTGTTTGATTCTTATATCTTACTGGTGGACTGTGAAGAAGATACAGATGTACATGTCCTCTTGTAGTATGAGTAATACCCAGCTACCGTGGCCCATGAGGACCAAAAACACACAAAGTGGCCTGGCTGTTTCAGTACTAAGCAATACATTCAGGCTAAAAAAGTTGTATTCCAGACATTCAAACAATAACTTTTCCCCCACCTTCTTCAGTTTTCGCACTTGCCTTTGTAGGGCAGTAGAGACAGTCATTTTTCAGCTTCCATCTTGGGGATTGGCTGTCTGGTTCCCTGGTGTTGCCATCTCTGTTTTTAGTTCCTGTCTAGAGACTACACAGTGGCTGTGATTTATTCAGCCTATGTTACACATGCTGTAGGACTAATGCAGGTGAGAACTGATGTCTCTCAGTCTCTGTCACTCTCACTCAATCATGACGTCTATTTTTGGATTACAGGAAAGATGGAAATATAAGGCTGTCATTTTGAAAAAGAAAAACAAGTAAGCCGTGTCTTTACACTCATGCGTTGTGTTACTCTGTGATCTGCCTCGTCAGTAACCGCTCAACATGTCTAGGATGAGGGTGAGCTAGACCAGGGGTTCCCAAACTTTTCCATGCCAATTTTCCCTCATCTCTCTGTGTCTCTATGTGTCTGATTATAAGCGGTGAAAACAGAGTGAAACAATTTACATGTTCATATTAAACACTGACATAATATATTATACATTATATATTACATTACATTATATATTATTATTTTTGTTCTATACAGAGAATTAAGTCACTTTTCATATGGAGACCCAAAACACTCTTGTCATTCTGTATTCATACACGTTCCACTTGTCGTCGCTGTGCCACCATTCCCCCTCTACCAGAGTCAACTTAAATCAATGTTTATTTTGGGCGCCCCGCGGCAAGGATAGAGATAAAAGGATTAACTTCTCATGCCGTAGTTTAGAGGGCTTACACTCACCCTGACACCCCCCTTGAAAATTGAAACGATGTATTGTGGAATGTCTCATTGAAATCACATTCTTTTCTGCTGTTTATCAGGCTACTGGTGTGGATGGAGAGAAGCTATAGAGGAAGTGATCAGGATGACAGCACCATACCAGGCTTGATTTAGACCAATGAGCAGGTGGGATGTACTTGCTGTAATTAAACAGCAAGTGCTATCAGTCCATTACATGCTTTAGAGCATAATTTGGTTCACAGAATCATAAACAGTAAACACTGTACATTTGGTCCCAATCCTATTGGTCAAAGGCTCTTTTCAGCAGCAGTGCTGATAATTCCCAGCATGCACTGCTTGTGTTCGTAGACATGTGTTGTTGAATTAGTTCCCGATGGCTCTAGAACAGACCCAGCTTCTCTAATCTGTCTCATTAATGTAATCTGTTCTCAGGAAATAGCCAATCACAACAGATTCATTAATATATGGGAAATAAAAGCTGTATTACGTTCAACTTATAACAACGTACAACATATTTGATTACATTGTGCATCTTTTCTTGGTCATATTTTAGGATGGCACTGTAAGATTGATGACTGAACACAGCTGTTTTAGTCTTTTGCTCAGTGGTGGACATGTGGATGACATTTGAAGGCAGTAGTAGTAGTAGTAGTAGTAGTACTAATTTGTAGCTGTGTGTTGCTACACTCCACAGAGTCTTGACAATCATCAAAGAACGCACAGTAATAAATTATTGTTTTAGCTGACACCCATAATGAGTCTGAAGTTTCTGAAGTGTAATTTTACACACAAACTGTACATAAAACCATGCAAGAGGCTTAAATAAGGCTTGCATAAAAACATACAGAAAGACGGATAAATTAGTTAAGATTTCTTACTTAAAAATAAGAATGAAAAAAATCCATCTTTTTTTAATCGATGGGATTGAATTGTGTTGAACAGCAGCTCTATTGTGACACAGAGCAGCACTAGTGGAACGCTGTTGGTGTAACATGCTAACACCCATCCCACTCCCAGCAGATGTCACTGTTACATAATGGCTATAAGATCACACACACACACACACACACACATATAAATATATTGTATACACTGTATACCATATTTCATGTAACTCTTTTCTGCATATAATTGTGTATTGTAGATTATCAGAACTATGTGATTTCTCTAAATGTGTGACCTTTTGCACACATCCTGCAGCATTAGGTAAATGATGATTAAAACAGTAGGTATTAAAGTATTAATTATAAGTGATTGCTAAGGCAGTTAGTCAACCAACACAGTGGTTAGCCCATTATTATTATTATTATACAAAATTGCCTGTATTCTTGATTATTCCACAACAGAAAACCCCCAAAATCCCAAAAAATAGTAACCCAGTTTATTTATTAACCACACCCTCTACAGATGTACACTAGCACAAAAACTGTTGGACTTCAGTTAAAGCCTACGTAAATTATTTTAGTTGCAATTTTAACATTGAATCTCTGTGATGCACCATTAACCAGATCGGACATTGACTTTAAATCTTTGTTTTGTGCAGCACATAGGCCATATTCAGTACTGAGGAGCATCTAATCCAGATTAACCTGTGTCATTACACCTCTCAGCATCATTACTCTGGGTGTGCCAGGCCTGGCCTAGCAGAACAAATAACTACTTCCTGCGTGGTGTCTTCGCAGTGCAGCCTTGCAGCTGTAATATATGGGCACGCTCCCAAAGGGCTACTCCATCCCTCCTCATTGGCCTCATTGTTGGTAAAAAATTAACAACGCTGGGCTGCTATTAAGGCTGACTGTAATGGATGAGGTGCAGTCGGGCCTAATAGAGCACACACACACACACACACACACACACACACGTGCTGCATGGTCATGCTCACATACACTCATACACACACAAAGACCTAACGACTCTAAGAAACAGGTGCATATGTTTACATGCAAAGATAAGGCTTCATTTGCGCACACACATACACACACACATTGTATTCCCCATATTCTGCTTTCCTGTGATTCTGTTGTCATGTTTGGTCCCCTTGGTCCTAGCTCTGCATGGCGTCTCTGCCATCTACGGCACAATGTGTGTCTGTCTGTGCACTTTATCATTGCTTTTGTTTTGCAGTGCCCATTCCTTTTAATGGAGTGATTGTACCTGTGAATGTTGTTTTTTGGTAAAAATAAAATATATATATTTACTTCCATTTGCTGTTCTTATGTGAATATGATTCACCCACCTTTGATGGTAAGATCATCTTGACATGTTTTGTTGATTGGCTGCTTTTAGGATTCATGTCAATCATTTTAATTACATATTTTTTGTGCTAATGATTATGTGGCAGACTTCAATGAAAATTGAAGATGGGCAGAGCGAGGGAGAGGGTCATCATATGAGCTCAACTGGATGAGCACATTTCTTGTTCCATGTACCAGAAAATATAGTGTAAATATTAAACATTTTAATTTCTTAAATGTTTTAGTGGGTTTGGGTTTGTCAAGGAGCGAGTCTGTCTGTCTGTCTTATGCCGGTGCTCCACTTAAAATGCTGTGTCGAGTCACCATCAGCGTCCACAAACCGCTTCTTTGTACATTGAAAACAAAGAATGATGTCATCCTTTTTTTAAGAATTAAAGCTCTTCAAATTTTTCATCAGCTGCACCATCGGCTGCACTTTTATTATTTTATTAATTATTTTATAAAATCACTTTTATCATTATTATTTCCCAGCCGAATGCAAAAGTTAATTCAAGAAAATCATTAAACGTGATGCTGATAGTTCGGGAGCCATCTCTGTTGAAGTGAGTTTGTACAAGTGTGACCGTATACAGACCTGTGCTTCAGTAGTCATGATGATGAGCTCTGGGCACACAGACCAGGATACACGGGGG